>RJWJ010010348.1:0-47245 GCA_004363605.1 Indri indri
TGAACATCCGTTAGAGTCTCTGGAGGGCCCCAGTGCAGAGTTTGTGATTCGGTAGCAGGTCTGGGGTGGGGCCCAAGAACTTGGCATTTTTAACAAGTTAACGGGTGAGGTGGATGATACAGAAACTACATTTTGAAAATTATTGCTCTCTCTATATTAACTCACTTAATGTTCACACCAATGCTTTAATCCTCATTATGGAGATGAGAAAACCAAACTCCAGAGAGGTTAAGCAACTTGCCCAAATAAACAGAAATATACCTTTCATCTTTTACTTGTGCCTTTCTTCTCTAAGGTAAGCCTAGAATAACTTCACTTCTCTCTTTGACACTGCTGGCAACCCCACCGGGCCCCAGGTCACTCTACCCACGCCATGCAGTGAAGTGACTCTGATGTCTTGGCTGGCGAGTGTCCTGGGTTTATTAATACCTGGAGGACCTCAAACGGTTACAGGGGTGGGGAACCTGCGGCCTTCTAGGTCCTTAAACGCAGCCTTTTGATTTTTAAAATTTGAATCCAAATTGTACAGAACAAATCCTTTTATTAAAAGGGGTGCAGCAGAGAAAGGTGAAGCTTTTCTTGCCTCCTTTGGTGCTTAAAAAAGAACAATGTTGAAATCAGCTCCTTTGTCCACCTGCTTTTCAACCCATTAGCTTTAATGAGCTTCTTCTGGGCACTCAGCAGCGTTCTGGACAACACGGGGAGTTCTCGGGGAGTAGAGGATGAGCTTCCTGAACTCGGTCCGCTTACGGCTGTGAAGCCAGGTCTACATGAGGATCATCCCTGGGGAATCTACCAACAGGCCAGGCAGGCGGGAGGTTTGCATGGGCTACAGATACGACGCCTGATCCTCAGAGTGATCATCGCAGTAATTGCCACAGCTCAGGTCCCCTGGAAAAGGGAGCTCTGCGTGCAGGTGGTTTACTGGGCAGTGTGCTCAGGAACAGCATCTGCAAAGAAGGGAACTGGGCAGAGAGAGAAGCTGGGCTGTGTTGCTCCAGCCAGTCCCGCAAGGAGCCCTAAAGCTGGGCTAGCCCTTCAGAGCTGTCCCTGTTGAGGTAAGGGGACTGGCCTCTAGCCCTGCATCCAACAGTGACTTGATGTGAGCTGCCCAACAAGGGGTAGAAACCTGGAGTCAGGCAGCTTCCTTCCCCTCAGGGCGACTGCGGGAGAGGAATGCAGCCCTCCACGGCTAACGCTCTGGCAGGCAGCCGGAGGAACAAGTGCCTCAGTCCCGCAGGGTGTTTCTAGATGGCGTATCACGGCATCCACTACATTTTCTTTAAAATTTTCTTCCTATTTCAAAGTATTAACGGGGCACACATGTTTCTGTTACATGAATAGCTTTTATAATGCTTAAGTCAGTGATATCATTGTACCTGTTAGGATTTTACCTCCCACCCCCCGCTCCCTTCTTGCTTTCCAGTGACTTTTACTTCTCTCTGTGCCCATCGATTAGTTCCAAATTATTAGAGAGTACATATGGTGTTGGTGGAGTCAACCCAAGTGCTCATCAATTCATGAGTGGATTAACAGAATGTGGTGTAAATTTATACCATGGAGTACTACTCAGCCATAAAAAGAAATGAATTAACGTCTTCTGCGGCAATTTGGATGGAACTGAAGACCATTATCCTAAGTGAAGTATCTCAAGAATGGAAAAATAAACACCACTACGGTTTTATTAGGTAACACTGAATACTTACTGTGCGCCCGACATGGTTTAAATGTTTCGCACATATTGATTCATTCAAGCCTCAAGACACTGTGAGGTATGAAGGACAATGACTATATTATACATGGGTAAACTAAGCACGGCTGAGGAATCAAACAGAAAGCAGGATTCAAATTCAGGAAGTCTGCCCCCAAGACTGAATACTTGGCCACTGTTGTTAACTGGCTCTCTGACTCTCTAAGAATTTAAAGAAGGGGGCCATGGCAGGGGCAAAGTGTTAGAGGAGGGATGGTGGTGAGGTGAGAGATGGGCAATGAAATTTTTGTCTACTGGCAGTATCAGCATCACAACGAAAACACGGGGTCGCCAATGAAGGGAGACAGGGCCATAGAAACCACTTGGTCTGCCTCATTTTGCAGAGGAAACCTGAGGCATCAGGTAGGAAGGAGCTTGTCCAGGTCACGCTATGATGATAGCAGACCAAAGGGTGGAGCCCTGGATGCCTGAGTCTCTGGACATAGCCCTTCCCCCCGCCCCCAGCTGCTCTAAAGAGAGAAGTTGCAGAAGGACCTTCTGCGGCACAGCTACCTCTGAATCACCTGCTTCCGCACTGGCCCGCTCCAACCTATTCACTCTCCAGCAACCTGGGATCTTGTAAAAATGTCAACCATGAACTAAATCTCTGCTCAAAACCTTCTAATGACTCCACATGGCTTTTAGGATAAGGATAAAATGGTCGCCGTGGCTGCTATGTGGTCGTGCACCAGCCAATCAGTTATTATCCCTTCTTTCTTTCTTCTCCTCCTCACCCGCCATCCTCCGGTCGGTTCCTCAGACGTGCCCGGGTCTCCTATTGTGCCTGGAACACTCTATCCCTCCACCTTTCACCCTTTCACCTCCCGCCCCCTCCTCATCCTTCCGACTCCAGTTCTCACATTAGTTCCCGAGCACAGTGGTCCCTGAGCCTACAGACCAGGCGCTCAGGGCCTCGTGCTCCATGGCGGCAGCATCCCTTACTCCTCCCTCTAGTACGGTAGCACCAGCACCGCCATCGATGGCTGCTGTGCCTCGTTGGTAAGTCTGTGTCACATCCACAGGACTGCGGGCTTCAGGACAGGGGGACCAGACCTGGGTTTGCAGGGTATGGAGTCCCCAGAGACGAACACAGTTATCCCCAGGGCTTGTACTTGGCAGATGCTGAGAGAAAGAGAGGGAAGGAAGGGAGGAAGGAGAAAAAGGAGAAAGGAAAGAAGGAATAAGGAAGAGTGAAAAAATAAGAAAAGGAAGGAAGAAGAGAGGAAGGGGAGAAAGAGAAACAAAGATAGAGAAAGAGAGAAAGAAACCTGAGAGACAGACAGAAACAGAAAGACAAAGGGACAGAGAGAAGGGTGCGGGAGGGAAGCGGGGAGGGAGGAAGGCAGGAGGAGCAAGTGCGGTGAGGAGAGCGGGGAGGGACGGAGCAGGGCTGGGGGGAAGACACAGGCGGGCTCAAGTTTCATCTCTCTGTCCTGCTACAAGTTCGGGGCCCAAGCACATGGTGAGCAGGGGGTGAGTGAACAGAAAAGGGAAACTGTTGAATTTGCCGTGGGGTGAGCAGCAGGACGAACACAGTCAGAGTGACCAGCGGCCTGGGGCGTAGCATCCCCAGGGCCAGGGCCGACAGCCTGGTGGGTGTCGACGAGAACGGAGACCACGATCCTCAAATGTTGACGAGGCTGCTTCTTGCTACGCACCTTCCTCCATCCCAGCTGGACCGATTTTTCTTCTTAATGAGGGCAATAACATTCCGACAAGCAACTGTGGCCTTTCGGGTGTGTCGCTGGGGAGGTGGATGGGTCCTCAGGGTGATATAATCTCAGCAAAGATGAGTCCACATGTTGGGAGTTCCTGGCATGTGGCCAAGGGGCAGAAACATGGAGCTAAATGTTCCTTAAAGCCTAATTATGTCTTATGTGTTCATGGAAGGTGATGTTTAGAAAGGGGCTTGTGGGACAATTTCTCTAATTCATGAGAACCTGGACTAGTGTCCATCAGGGTAGGTACAATAAGGGAGCTGATGTTGGCTATATCTGACCCTTGCCCCAGGTTTCGACACCAATTTGCTGTCCTATTTGCTGGTCTAGTTCTTCTGCCTGTAAATGCCAAAGTGTCATTGAGTAATTATATTTTCTAATCAGATAATGATAATAATGCGATAGTAATAACAATAGAAATGACGGCAGCTAACACTTGAATTTTCTATGTGCTAGACAGCATCTAAGCCCCTAACCTGGTCCCCTTTTTAAAACCCCATATAAGAATGATGAGATAGGTATTACACCCATTTTTTACAGATGAAAAAACAAGTCCAAAGGAAGTTAAAGGACTTGCTCAAGGTCTTTTTCACCTGGAGACCAGAGACGCTAGGATGAAAACCAGCTCTGAATGGAGAATCTGCACCCTTAAGTCCAATACCATTTCGATAACTTAAATGTTGTTCTTGTGGCCCTTTGCATTCTTCCTACCCTTTATTCCTTCTACAAATATTTATCAAGCAACACTAATGTGCCAGATACCAGGCTCAGTGGTCGGGACACAGGGATGAAGAGATTGTGCCATCCTTGCCTTGCAACCTGGAGTTCAATTTCATGGACGCAGTCTGGAGTTTAATTTCAGCTTGACAGCTAACATCAAGGACAGTGTCACCTGAAATCCTCCCCTCCTCCCGAGGATCTTGCAGCTCCTGGGAAACCCCAGGCTGTCCTCAACTCATGGAGAAGAAAGCTCACCGACGAAATTCACGGCAGGACTCCATTCTATCTCACTCTTAGTGGATGCCATCTGTCAGCCCAACCCAGCACTTAAACACATGGGCTCTGCATTCAAAAAGAGGTCACATGCCAGCTCTGCCTCCTAATAGCTGTGTGACCTGGAACAAGTTATGTAACCTCTCCGTGTCTCAGTGTCCTCTGTTAAAACAGGGGTACGACAGTATCTACCTCATAGACAATATATGGAAATTATTGGGCTCAATCTATTTTAGTTCAACTAATACTGAGTGAATAAATCCAGTCTCAGAGGCCTAATTCACCTATACGATATTTATGATAAAGGTCGTTCCTTTGAACCAATCATGATTTACTGTTAAGGAGTTAAAAACAATGAGGGTAAAGATCAAGTGAGGCTTTTTCAGACATAGACAGAGCTTGGAAGAAGTGTTTTTAGACGTACATATTTTTAACCTAAGGCCTATTGCTGGTACGAGGAATCCAGTCACTGGCTGTTGGCACCAGAGTCTTCCGGGAGCAGGGAGGTGGGAGCTGTTTCATGACACATCTTAGGCGTGTCTCTGACAATTAGGAAGGCAAGCGCCTCTTTCCTACGGTCGGCAGTCAGAGAGGCAGGGTCATAACCATTCCCGTAGTCCCTGGCAGAGCCCTTCCTGCTGACATGCAGATGCAGTCAATCCTCATCGCTTTGATTATTTATGAAGGACACGGACGGAGCCACTTTGTTCTCTTTGAATTTTCAGGGGCTCCATTTCCCATCATTGCAGGCCCCTGGGGACCCAGGTATCTGGCTACGGTGAAATTTCCCTTCTCCCCTGGGGCACAAGGTGGGACAGGCAGAAGAAAGGAGGAAAGGTGCAGGCGTTTCTCAGGCCACTGCTGTGGTGCAGTACCAAGAGCACTGCATGGGGAGTCCCTAGCCCTGGATATCTGGGTTCAGATTTGATCTTCTAAGTAACATTGCAGCCTTGAAAACAACACTGAAACTCTTCATCTGGGAAATTATAACAGCTAAATGGCAATGGATGTTTCTCATGTGCCAAGCACTGTTCCAAGTTCACAAGGAATACCTAAGGCCGGCACTAATAACCATCCCCACTTGACAGATGGGGAAACTGAGTCTTAGCGTGGTTAGGAAGATGGAAAGGAGATTTAATGCAGGGAGCTCATACTCCGCTCTCTTCCCTGTCACATACTATTCGACACAGAGGGTTTTACAAGGGTGTTAAACGAGTAACATTCTCAAAGAGCCCAGCTGGTGACTGACAAAAGTTGGCTCATGTCTTTGTTTCCTTCCAGCTCTGAGCGCCCATGCGTGTGCCTGGTAGTTGGGGCCTGGAGGGATACGGGTTCAGCACAGCTGGGGCACAGGACAATGGACGGGTGATGGTGGGGCAGCCACAGGAGCCACAGAAAGGGGACCCCATTTCACTTACACTACATACCAGATGCAGACAGCAAATCTGGGAAGAACATTGAGACTGCTGAACAGCACGAGCAAGAGCCCCAAAGACTGTTTAAGTGGTTGAAATTTACAAGATCGCTGGGAATGGTTTTTTTTGTCTTCCCCTGGGATTAACTCAATTGACAGGGCTCTTCCTAGTTCACCAAGTAACTCTTCTTGAATATAGAAAAAAAATGTTTCGTGATGGTTTTTTGGTTCATAAATGTTTATTGCATTTGCCATGTGGCAGGAACCAGGCACAAAAATAAACAAATAACTAAATAATAATAAATAAAATAAGTAAGACCCAGTTGCTGTGACAGAGGAGCTTATAGATTTAGGGGGAAGTGATAAAATAAGCAAGCCAGCACTTACTGATGTTACTGACAGCTAACACTAACTGTATGCCTGGTCCTCTGTTAAGTGCCTCTCAAGCATCAGCTCATTTAACATGCATAGAGACGCTCTGAGGAATAAACATATTGTTATTCTCCCCATCACGTGAATGAGGAAACTGAGAAGTGAAGTGGCTTGCCCATGGTGGTGGGCTTTGGACATAGACCGTCTGACTCCAGAGCCCAAGCCTCAGCCATCCCCCTTAGGAGAGCCGAGAGAGGAGGATGCAGAAAAACCAGATACACTGCGTAAAGGGAATACTAGCTGCTGGGAACTCTATAGAGCAGAGAGCTTGGGGGTTGAGAACATGCACTTTACGGAAGCTGCAAGTCCTTCTGTGGTACTGGAGTGAGGAGGAATGGAGGGAAGGTGGCCAGAGAAAGAGGGGGAGAGGCGGGATGATGCGGGACGGAACTTATGCTCAGAACAATGGTAGCCACTGCCGATTATAAGCAAGAAGCGACAAGAGCAGGTCAGTGCACTGGCAGAACGCTTCTGGCTGCAAGTAAAGAGTGAAAAAGAATAACGAGGAAACTGTTAACTGGCTGCTGCAGTAACCTGGGTGAGAGATAGTGGGGCCAGAAGTAGCAAAGCAGTAGGGGGGATGGAGGGAGGGAGGTGGATATAAGAAAGGCCTTCTCTATTGCCTGGAATTCTTTACATGAAGCCCCCCTCCCCTCCCCCGCCAGAGCTCATCAAGGCCCCCAACCATCCAGGAATGCCCGTTCGTGCCTCCACATGTCAGGAAGCCCCTCCACGTCCACTCCTGCCTGATTTATCTCCTCATCATCCTCGGATTGGGGAAGCCTCCCCGAGTCCACCCCACACCTCCCCTGTCCCCTCCGGGTCAGCACTCAGATCAGCTTGTATTATTATGTCTCCCTTTCGTAGCCTTTGGCAAAGTTATCCACATGATTATGTGATTTACAAGCCCATCATGGATTTATAAGACTTCACATTAAAAGAAGATAATCTGTCTTACCCGCTACGGATTTCCTAGGATCTAATGCAACGTCTTACAGAGTAGGGCCTCACTACGTAGGTGTTCAATGAGTGAATGATTCAACGAACAAATCACAGGATCCGTAAACTTGCAGCATGTTGGAGAACGGCTAACCGTGGGTTGCTGGCTTGAGTTGCTGGCTAGATGTTGGAGCCTCTGATGATCAACAGAGGTTTTGCTTTCAACAAAATACACCCCTGTGGTGATGCTGCAGATGGCCGTGTTTTTTCTGCTGACATTGTTTGGCTACCCCACATGTCCAAATCCCTCAGCACCCTGAGGGTCCTCACTGACCCCAAGCTCTCACGGTGAAATGTTAAAATGATGTGTGGTTGGCCAGTCACCCAGGGAGGACCACAGATGCTGTGGTGGGGTGCCTCATGGCACCCTCAGTGGATTGCACCCCTCCCTCCTGTGGCGTCTCCTTTGAAATTGCTCGAATGATGCTGGGAAGTGCCCCATCCCTAACAAATAGAACGTGATCATCGAGTGGCAGCCCTTTAGCTCTGTCTGAAAGTGAAGCTCTGCCTTCCTGCCCAAGATCCGTGGCCCACCTCAGGCTGCTGTGAGGAGCAGCTTCTCTCAACCTGCTTATGTCCTGCAAATGCCTTCATTGGATGCCTATTGAGAAAACCTCATCTGAGCCCCATGGAGATTCAGAGATGCTTCACCCAGCCCCCTGTGATTTGCAATTGGGGCCAGACCGGAAGAACAGCCAGCTGTCTTTAGGTTGTCTCTAAAATGTCCTAAAACTAAGACCACGCCACGGCAGGGGTGGAGAACATGCCCAGGTGGAGAGGAAGAATTCAAAAATTCTTTTGCCTAAGGGGACTCCTTTGGCTAGATAGTGTCTGTCTGTCTTTCTCTCCAACTGTGTGTCTTGGAATAATTTTTCATTTTACAGAGAAGTTGGAAAGATGACAGACACATCCCATATATATTCGCCCCAATTCCCTTACTGTCAACGTGGTGCGTTGCTACGGTCCACTTACCAAAACCAAAGAATCGACACCAGCACCGTACTATTAACTAAACCACAGACTTTATTTGGATTCCATCAGTTTTCTGTTCACGTCCTTTTTCTGTTCTAGGGTTCGTTCAGTCTGGGGGATCACATTGCATTTATCTGTCATGGCTCTTTTGTCTCTTCTGATCTGTGAGAGTTTCTCCATCCCTCTTTGTTTTTTATTACCTTGACGGTTTTGAGGCGTACTGGAGTATTTTATAGAATTTCCCTCATTTTGGGCTTGTACAGTGTTTCATCATGATTAAATTGGGGTCATAGGTTTTCGGGAAGAGTGTCATAGAGGTGAAGTGCCATCTCATTGTATCATTTTGGGGTGTGTGTATAATGTATATATGGAAATAGTATCTTTTCTGCATCCAATATTTAGCCAGAAGTAATTCAATGAATATTCATTAAGTCCTTCCTATGTGTCTGATGTTGTGCCCAGCACTATGAATGCAAAGAAATCTCTCTCTCTTTCTCCTTACTATTTATAGATTACATGTCAGTATTCTACTAAGCTCTTTGTTTCTCACTTAATCCTCCCATGAGGGAGACATTATCATTTCCATTTTACAGAAATTGAGTTATTTGACCAAAGCCACCCAGCTAATATTAATAAATGGCAGAGGGGAAGGTGGGATTCAGGTTTGCCTGTCTTCCCACCACACAACCCTGTCCTCCCTGGATAACAGCTCTGGCAATGAAACGTTGCTCAGAGGATGAACCCATAAACAAATGAAAAACTGTGAGGATTATCCTATAGCTTTTACAAAAGGTTTAAGGTTCCCCAGACAAGGGACTAGAGGATGGCTTCTTAGAGGAGGTGACATCTGAATTAGGAAAGAAGATCACTCTGGAAGGGAGACACAGTATGTGAAAAGGCACAGAGGTTCAAAGAGGTCAGAGTGTTCTGAGAAGGATGAGATGTCCAGTGTGGCTTGAAGGGAGGGTGAGAGGAAGATGCTGATCTTGCACCTTCCCAGGGACGTTTTATGAAGAGTTGTGTGAGAGAGGCACATCTCCTCTCGCCCATCCATCTGGTGCTAAGGGGCTGACTGGGCGGTGGATCAGTGAGAGCAGTGAGGGCTGGGAAGCTTGGGGCACTTGCCGGCATAGGCTTTCATGATCACTGCAACTTCTCTAACCACCAGCTTCTGTAAAACGGGAATGGTGCTCACCGCCTACAGAAACCTCTGCTCAGGTGATATGGACCATAAAGGGAAAAGACTCTGAAAACTGGAAAGCATCAAATGTCAGACACAAATGCAAATAACCTCATAGTCACAGTAATGCCACTGTCCAGAAATTGAGCACACCCCAGTGAAAATGATCAAAGTCAAAGGATAAGGCCCATTAAGTGGGATTGACATGAAACCCTTGAAGTTCCTGATGTGAGTTCTGCTCTACTGCTTAATTTTGTTACTTTCTCTATAAGGTATGGTGAGCCAATTTTCAACCATATTTTAAAGATTCAATTAGGGGCATTACCATCTCGGGCCCATCTGGCCATGCTGTTGTCATGGGAAAACAGTGTCTACAAAGATTTGGCAGAGCAGTGGGGGCACTTGGGCAGTAACAATGACAGTGTGTCTTGCTCTGCGCTAAATTATTTTCCTATGTTACATTCACGTTTCCTTAAAATCAAGGCTAAGATCGGTGTTCCTCACATGCTGTCTGCAAATTCCCCATCCCAACCTTTGATGCAAATCAGAAGTCCAGGTGCCAATTAGGACCACACACTTTATACAAACCCAATTGATATATACAATCGGATAAAGGTAACTTTATCCTAATTAGGTTTAATTTTCTTTGTCATCTCATCAAGTTAGGAAATGGGCCACAGTCTTTTGGCTCTTTTAAACACTGGGTAGAGGTTAAACAAATAAGTGTTAAATGAAGGAATGAATGATTTGGGTTCTCCCAGCATTCTGGGTTGTTGAGTGGGAAGAGAATAGATTTTGGAATCAGCCAGATTAGGGCTAGTTCTGCAATTTGAGAACCTGAGTTTTCTTCAGGCCTCTGTGGGCTCTCTGCAAAGAAAAGGGAGGGAGAGACACAGCCCAGGGAAAGCAGCGGTGTTAATTTCCTATTGCTCTATAACCAGCGACCACAAACTCGGATTATTATGTTACAGTTCTGGAGGTCTGAAGTCTAAAATGGGTTTCACTAGGCTAACATCAAGGTCTTAGCAGGGTTTGTTCCTTTTGGAAGCTCCAGAGGACAGTGCATTTCCTGTCTCTTCCAGAAGCCACCTGCATTTCTTGGCTCACAGCCCCTCCCTCCATCATCACAGCCAGCAGTGTCTCATCTTTAGATCTCTCTCTGACTCTCCTGCTTCCAGCTTCCAGCTTTAAGGACCCTTGTGATTACGCTATGTCCACCTGGAAAATCCAGGCTAATCTCCCCATCGCAAGGTCCTTACCTTAATCACATCTGTAAAACCCCTTTTGCCATGTAAGGTAACATGCTCATAGGTGCCAGGGATTTGGATGTGGACATCGGTGGGGCCACCATCCTGCCTACCACAGCAACAACGCATTCAGTGGCTGCACTTATCAGATTTGTCAAGCGGTGATGGGAAGCACCTCTGTTCCTTTCTAGGGTATCACAGATAATGCATAGAAAAGTTCCCAGTGGGGTCTGCCCCCACCATGAGAACAATGGCTAGATGTCATCTTGAGGGTCACCCAGTTCTAACTGGGGAGGACATGGAAATAGTAGAATTCACTGTAACAGCTTTGTTGAGGGGGCTCATTGCATTTCAGCATGCATTTCTTATGAGAAACCACAGAGAAATATTATTCTGGTCTCAGAAACCATTACCAGATATTGTTTCCCCTAGTAACCGCTTTGTTTCCCTCAGATGAACACTAGCTCACAGGGATGATCATTTCCCCCTGTCTTCACTCACTATAGGAAGTTAAGAGACACAATTTTTCTACATCTTCAGCAAAGCTTTAGGATTTTTCTAGCCTTGTCATCCCTTTTCCCCCATTCCTTCACCTGTTTTATATTTTTATTAATAATTCCTATTGTTGGTGGGATCTGTGAGCCCACATTAAGGTATGGTAAAAATGTTTATTATTTCCAGAGATTATTTTTCTTTTGTGAGACACATGCCCCAGATACAAAGAGGAATCTCTTTGTTCCAGGGACCAAAAAAAAAAAAAAAAAATAATAATAATAACAAAAACATGAAATGAAACATCATAGGTGCTAATGTATAAATACACTCAGCAGAACTGAGTTTAGCATCATTGTAAAGACTGGAGCTTGTGCTGATAATATGAAAACAAGTCTTTTAATGCTTTGTATGCTGAGCAGGCTAAGTTCATAAATGCCAGCGTTTTAAACGTCTGGCTTGCTGTTAGCAGATTCGCTGGAACTGGAATCCATTTCTTTTCTAAGGGATGTTCAGCTTTTATTATTATCTTTACTCATGGTCACAAGACATCGGCAAATTTAGTAAAGTGATTGAAGATATTCTTCTTCAGGCATTCCTAAAGTTTCATATCCCTGCCTTCATGGTTTTGGATGTGAGCATGTTTTCTTAGAAAGGAAAAAAAAAAAAAAAAAAGAAATGGGCTTTACATTGCATAGGATTTTGATAGTTGTAGAAAGACAAGATTAAAAAAAATCAATGTTAGCACCACCTCCAGCGAAAATACTTCTGAGATATACCCAAGTGTAAGACTTCATTTCTGAGTTAATCAAACCACAGAATCACCCACTCCAAAAACCTCTCAAACCCTATTAGATGGTGTGTCAGGACCTTCTCTTATTAATCTCTGTATCCTTAGATTCTAGAACACAAAACGTGCTTAATAAATATTCGTTGAATTAGTGAGCAATACCTTCCACTTTCAGAAAGACTAGAGTTCTACCCAAACCCCAGCAGACTGTGACAGGCACACAGTGGTTGCCAAGTGGCAGGCATGCAATATGCATTGAATGACTGGCACTGAGGCATATCCAAACCATGGAAGAAATTTCCACCATCCCTGAAGTCCAGAGGAGCAGTTTTGACTTCCATTATTTTGCCCCTTGGCAAAGACACACCTGACAGATAACACTGACATGTACAACCACTCTAATGGGTGTATTTAGGTTTATGTGTAATTCTCAGTGTGCTAGCACCTTTCTCCCACTCAAGAAAATACATCAGAACACAAATGAATAAGAATGTCATTAATACAGGAACTATCTTGTATCCACTGCAAATTGCCGAGAAAGTAAGTCATCCACCATTTTGGAATTTTAAGTAATATTGGTAGTGCATGACTTGTGAGGCATCTCACAATGATAGACAACATTCCATCATGATACCAAGACTGAGACAGCTTCTTGACAGAAACCATCTCCGAGAGCCACTGTGTCCTCGCACACCATCTTGGAGACCTTCCTAAACTCCAGAGAAACCATCTCTTGGGCTCACCTATTCCCAATGCAATGCTCTGTGTGGGCTCTACCACCCCTGAGAGCTCCACCAGAACCATATAAGATGACTCCTATTAAGGGACATAGCTCACGTAGGAATCTCGTTGTCAACTGTCATGCCACTTCCACCACCGTGACCTTAAGGAAGAGAAACCACAAGCAGCCAACTTACCACACCGCCACCAGCCGAGTGCACGAGCACAGACATCCCTTCCCGGAGGTTGGCAACTTCAAAGAGCATCATGTAGGCTGTGACGAAGTTCATGGGGAATGCAGCAGCCTCGGAGAAGCTCATGTCATCTGGGATCTTGTAGACAAACTCCACTGGTGTGCAGACCACCTCTGCCCAGGCATTGTAATTGACAAATGCCATGACACGGTCCCCAATCTGGGCACGGGGAAACAGTAAGTTAGTGGAGGCTAGCTCACGACAGAGTTTCAAGGAGGTACTAACGTTATTGGGAGCTGTCCGTGGTACAAAGCACCACTGTTTTCCTTAACTCATACATTTGTGTCCTGTATCCAAATTTTTGAGTTTCGTGGTCATTTATTTTATACTTTGATAAAACAAACGACTTTAAAAAATACATTTTCAGTTAAAAAACAAACTTCTACTTAAGTTTCACAAGTTATATGACTGATTTAATGAACTGTTGATAGCTCTATATTTTCCTGCCCACTCATCTTCATTCCCACCCGCTCCTCCCCAGCACCAGGGAAGCTGGTTGGTTGAGGACACATTCCCCTCCTTGAAATTCTGGACATCATTCAAGTTGTAGCAAGAGGCCTGGGTGGTATCGGGACACCCAGTGGAGGTATAAAAATTATGCACATCCCTCCTCCATTCTTTCAAAACCACCTGTCACCTGGCCAGCTTGTGCCCTTCCTTTAAGGCTTCTCAGGAATTTTAGTCCCCATAGCCAAGGATGAGGGAGTTACAGCTAGTCTGGAGAATGGATTCCTCTTCATGAGAGGTCTTTCCATATGCACTTTTTCACAACAGAGAAGCTACCACTTGCTGAACAATAACAATGCATTCTGTAATCTTCATTTTTATGTCAGTTATTTAATCTACATGATAGCTTTATAGAATATCATCTCTGTTACATACATGACAAAACTGAGGCTAAGGAAGGTTAAGTATCTTGCCTAAGGACATAGATGCTAAGGCTTGTCTAATTCCAAATACCTTTCCGTGACATCACAATAATTGCCCACCATGTTTGTATATTATGCCCATTTTTGGTCTTGGTTTCCAGGTACTAGAGATATAATTGTAAGTGAGATGCAGTTCGTGCTTTCAAATTGTTCATATTCCCTGAAATTTTCATGTGGCCAGTACTATGCATGACAGAGCTTAGAGGCAAATCCACTTAGAAGGGATAATATTTTAGTAGAAAATGCAGCCTTAAGCCGAAGGCATGAAACTATGATGGTGATGTTTCAGATGATGGTCCAAAAAGATCACAGTTCATTTTTGCATGTGGGGAAGGGTGGGTGGGGCCAAAGGATGTCACAGTAGCCTGAAAGTGAGCTCTATCGAGCCTTGGGGACTTGCCAGGTTAGCCAGTTTTGTGTATATTGGAATAGAGCTACGACAGCCTCCATTGTGTATGGCTGGCAGTGTCTAGAAGGACCAGGGGACAAGGTAATTCAAAGACAACGGACTGATCCTGACACCATTCAGGCCTGGGTAATGGGGAGGCAGTCTATGATGCTCTAAGTGAGCCTGGGCACCTCTGCTCCAGCTGCCAGAGGGTCAGGTTAGCCTAATTCAGGAAAGACACCTGAACCACAGAATCAAATTGCTCTGCCCCTGCATGTCTTCTGGGGCTCTCTTGCCAGCAACAGGAGCAAAGCAAAGCCTGGTCTTCCCGCTCTGAGAAAGAGGCAAGCAATTAATCAACGTGATGACCTGATAGCTGGGAAGGGAGGACTTTTTCACTGTCTCTTCACGTCTCCTTTCCTTATCCTTGGGAAGCTTGGCATAAACAAAAGCAGGTCTTTTCTTCGCCATATCTTCCCTGATGCTGCTAGAGAGGGACAACCTTATCTGGACTCATCTGCATGTGATCTATGGCTCCAGTTCCCTTTTCTTCTTTCTCCTCTCATAAGTCCCTAAATGACCCCAGACTTCTTGGATACTGGAAGGGGTGGCTCTCCACTCTGGTGGTGGAAGCAGTCTGTCCCAGAGGGGAGACAATTAAAAATAAAACATTAGCCAACAATAACAAAGTGGCAGCATGGGGGTGGAAGTTCAGACAATGTGAGAAAAGGAGAAGGGAAGGCTTGGTTCCCATGCCTGTCTGTTACCAAGCACCTCCCGTGTTTCCTGGTGCCATGTTGGAAAATCATCAGGAAAAGCTTGGGAAAGTGCATGCTCACACCCATGTGCCTTTGCACCTGCAGTGTGTGCAGTTGGCATTCCTTCTCTTTGCTTTACTTTTGGAAAATCTTTGATTTTTCCTTCAAAGCTCAGCTCAGACATCCACCTTTTCTCTGAAGCTTTCCCTGTTGACCAGCCTTCCCCTACAAAGGCAGAACTGGCAACTCTTCTCAGTGTTCTCAGTATTTATATTTACTGAGTGCTTCCCATGGGCTGGCACTAGTAATACAGCAAAGGTTACTACTTAATCCTCACAGCAACTCTGTGTGGGCTTTTATTTTTGTCCCCAATTCGCAGACTGAAAACTGAAGCTCAGGGAAGTTAAATAACTTGCCCAAGACCACGTGGTTGTAAGTGGTGAAAACAGGATTTCAATAGAAGTCCATCTGATTCCTTATAAGATCCTTCATTGTCATGCTGGTCCCATTGTATTGGGTTATTTTACATGGCTGGCTCCCCCTTTAAATGGGGAGCTCTCAGGGGGCAGAGGCTGGGACTTACTGATTTATGGATTCCCAATGCGTGGTTCAGTGCTCGGCATATAGTGAGTGGTGGCTTGATGGATGATTAGGGGTAACCGTACCTTATCTAACTTCTCCATGGGTGAGAAGTGGGGGAGGGGAAGATGATCAATCCTGGAGAAGTCTCCAAAAGTCTCATAGGAAGCACCTCTGGGTCTGAAGGGAAAATTGGTATCTGCATGAACTAGAACTCCAGAAAACTCCACTGGGGCAGGGACTGCTAGGAGCTGGTCTTCAGCTAATTGTATGTTCTCACTGGTTTTAGGGGGATTCTAAGGCAGTACTGGTTCATGCAGCTGGCAGCAGCCTCAGCCAAGGTCATGGTGAGTCTTCTTATTGCTAATATTTTTGTAGAGGAAGAACCTAGGAAACCCCAGGAGTTGCCATATCTATGGTTATCTCCTCCTGGATGCAGGTGAAAAGTCAATCTGCCCAGAGTCCACCTCAGTCCTCTGGAAAACATGAAAGAAATGGCTGCAGTGCCCTGCACCTGGATTTGAATCCTGGTTCTTTCTCTTTTAGCTGTGTGGCCACAGGCAAGGTGCTCCACCTGTCTGTCTCTTAGGGAGTGTAGATCAGGGATGGTCCTGCCTCTCTCACGGGGCTCATCGTGAAGGTGAAGTGATGCAATGTATGTGAACTTGGCTTAGGTCATCTCAAAAATCCCATCCCAACTCAGGAAGCCCTCCTTCCCTTCCACATCACTCTATCACATCATTCTCTTGTATTTTCTTCAAAGCACATATCCCATTGGAAGTTATCTTGTCCATTTACGTGTTACATCTCTGTCACCTACTTCCTCCCATACCCAGTTTGAATGTCAGCTCTACCAAGGCAGGGGCTCCTGGCTGCATCCTCGTCACTGCATACCTGGTGTCCAGAACAGCAGAGGCGTGGTTGAGGGAATGAATAAAGACAACCACAATATTCTTGGGGGCAGGGGAGGCAGGTGGTCACTAAAAGTCAGATTCTATTCCAGATTTCTGATTCAAACATATACTTAAGCATCTCTTAATCTTTTTGGAGGGCTTTCTTGTTGTTCCTAAGAATCTGATGAAAACTAGAGACCCTTCCCAGAAAACAAAATAAAACAAAAACATTCTCAAACATGCACACCCCTGCCTGCCTCCCAGTTTCAAGGCACTGGTGGATCCCTTGAAGCCCATCTGTGAACAGCTCCCAGGAATGATGGGGCACAGAAGCCAGGTCCTCCGCCCCTCTCCTTCAGCATAAACATTCTCCGGCAGCACATCACGCACCATGAATGTTACTGTCGGGAGGTCGTCTCACAGACTTGATCCACATCTCAACTCTCTGTTCTGGAAATGAGGAAAACTGAGCCACAGGAAGGTTCAAGATTTGCCGAAATCTGTATATAGCGCTGAGGGCAGGGCTAGGAATAAAATCTACTCTCGGTTGTTCTCTGCCACCCCATATGGATCCCGTGCCAGTCTAGATCTTTGTGGTATTTGTGCCAAAGATTAGCACTGGCTCATGGGTTGCAGTGGGTGTAAAACCTGGTGCATCAAAAAAGCCACGGAAACCTAAGTGCAGGAGCCTGAACAAGAGACCAGGCTTAGAGCAAAACAAAACAAGAGAGAATTGGTTGTGATGAACAAAAACAACTAACGTTTACTTATTTATCATTTATTGGACACACATTATATGGCAGGCATTTTCCTAAAGGCTTCACATGTTTTAACTCATCTAATCTTTCTTTCTTTCTTTTTTTTTTGAGACAGGGTCTCGCTCTGTTGCTCAAGCTTGAGTGCAGTGGCTCATAGCTCACGTAACCTGGAACTCCTGGGCTCAAGTGACCCTCTTGCCTCAGCCTCCCCAATAGCTGGGACTATAGGCACATGCCACCATGCTTCACTAATTTTTCTATGTTTTTTGTAGAGGCTGGGTCTTGCTTTGTTGCCCAGGCTGGTCTCAAACTCCTGGCCTCAAGTGATCCTCCTGCCTCGGCCTCCCAAAGTGCTGAGATTACAGATGTGAGCCACTGCATCTGGCAACTAAACAAATCTTCACAAAAATCCTATGAAGGCATAGATGAATACTGCGTTCTTTTCTTCAGTAGTTTACATAGCCAGACACCATGCAAAAAAATCCCCAAAACCAAAAGAGAGCAGTCTTCCTTTTAACTTGTGATTTTTTCCCCATAGCATATCATTATCAAAGGTGAATACAAATATGTGAATTCATATGAACAGCATACATGAGCTGCCCAGTACAACTTGCATTGAACCATTCTGCTATTTACTATGTAAGCGGCTTGTATCACAGCTCTCAAATGTATTATTTAAATTGCTGTGAGTACACGTGGTGCTTATTTTTCTTAAAAGTGATTCTACTGTTTTAATTTCTTTGTAGCTTAGCATTTCTCTTCTACCCCTACCTAACAACAATAAAAATCTTCCTAGGAGATGGGTTCTGTAACAGCTCCATATTACAAATGAATGATCATAGATTTTTACAGACATTTAAATTGAGGTAAAGAGATTAAATCACCCAAGGTCATGGAGCTAGAAAGTAGTAAAGCCAGGATTTGAATCTAGATAATCTGACTCCAGATAAATAATTAATTCATTACACCTGAGATAAGCGCTACAAAGACAAGGCTATATAAAGCTGCACAACAGGGGAACCTAGGAAGTTTGGGAATATTAGTTGAACTCTTTAATTCTCAGTTTCCTCAGCTCTGAAATGGGTATAATATTAGTAAAGGGTCCTTGTGAAGATGAAATGGCATAATGTACATGCAATGCACTCAGCACAGTGCATGCAAAATGAGGAAGGAGCAATATATGTTAGCTCTTAAAAAGAACACATTGTTTCCTGACCTCATGGAATTCATAGTTCAATGATCAACAGCTAGATAGAGACTCACTATATTTCATAGAACAGAGGAAATAGCTGTCTAATAAAGAAACTGAGGGGAAAGAGAGCCTGTCCCACCGGCAGTGAGTGTCCCAGTCTGTGGAAGGGTTGAAGACCAAGTGATGAATGTCGGGAATATCATGTTCAATGCAAGGATTTGCATCACAGCACAAGAAGGGTCTCTAACACTGGCATCCGCTTCTTTCCAGACTCAGGAAAACCCAAAGACACAAACACCATAGAATAGCTGATTGCCTCCAGCATCAATACAGACAGTAAAGAGTAGAATATTTCAACCACCTGGACAGTGGTTGCACCTGGACAGTGCAGCCTGTCACTGCAGGGCCGACTGCACCCAGGTCTCTCATTCGACTTGGGTCCATCACTTCCATTTCATTATTAAAATAGCAAATGTGTCTAAGCCACAGGATGAGTGCCATCCTCAGAGTTTAGCGGTGGGCACCTCTAAAGGAATACCCATTTCACCCTGTTATTTGAGTCTGCTAAGAAAGAGAACTCAGTCCTGGGAAAATGAACCCAAAT
This sequence comes from Indri indri, assembly GCA_004363605.1. Classification (NCBI taxonomy): domain Eukaryota; kingdom Metazoa; phylum Chordata; class Mammalia; order Primates; family Indriidae; genus Indri; species Indri indri. The sequence continues at coordinate 19,063 of RJWJ010010348.1, forward strand.
TATTCCTTTACTTCTGATAACTTTTCAATCCTCCCTCGCAATCCATCAAACCAAGAGAGCTATCCAGTGTGCCGCTGCATGGAATTCCATCTCCAACATGACTGAAAGTCTCGAGTCAAAATTACAGTGGGGATATCAGTACTGGTTCTTTCCTCTATCATACCCTAACTGGAAATGTGTAGGTGACTTCTTTTATTTGTTTGTGCAGTCACTGGAGAGGAGAGAGTTGGAAGGGTGGGTTTGATAGTTAACAAGCCAGGGCTAACTAGTGGAAGATAAATCACATTTAAAGGAAAAACACACATGATTAAGTATAGGAAGTTCTCCCTCTAAACCAGGTCCAACAATGCCCCTGTTTCCTGTTATATTCTAAAATAATTGGTTATTTATTCAATGCTCAGGGTTACTGGAGTGAGCAGTATGAGCTTTTCTCTTTTGGGACTGCACGGAACAGTGAAAAGCAGATAATCTTTCTTATTTGCAACACTTCCAGGGTGAGATAGCATGCTTCTGGTTATATTGCTTACCTGGGGACAGAAAATGTAAATGCATATGAAAGAAAAGAAAAAGCTCATTTACTTCTTCTCTCTCCACATTTTTCTGCTGTATTATCTCTAAACCACTGGCAAAAAGACTGATAAGTGGGATGAGATTTCCAGACAGACATTCGTCATAATGAATTTGGAACATATTGATGTTTTCAGAGCATAGTGAAGCTTAGATACGCTGAGACTAAGAAGCGGGCTCCGATTCAATTTCAAGGGCATTTTGGCATTGCATTTTATAGGATTTTTCTTCATTTCTCCTTTCCTGCAGCATTTATGGGCTGGGAGCAGGGGTAAAGATTATGACATTGTAGGAAGAATAAAAAAGCTCTGGGCACTTGCATCCAGGTTCTACTAGTACTGACTACCCCTCTGAGCTCACAGAAAATTACTGAACTCTCCTGAATCTCATCTGCAAAGAGATAATAATAATCTTTACCTTGCAGGGTTGTACTGAGGCTGAAAAAAAGAAAGAGATAACTTCCCCATGGTTCTAATTAGAGTGGGTTCTAGAATGTTCATTCCTCACTAGGGGTGCATTCAGTTATGAGTGAGATTTCTTGTGTTTGATTTGCATTGGTTTTTTGACTCCAAACTACTGCAATTTTGTGCAATGGGTTTGCCCACAGGTTTTCAGTGTTTATAGACTGGTTTCTCTTCAACTCGTATTATAATGGTAGGAAGGGTCATACATCTTTCTACAAATCAAATGTTTTGTTACAGAGAATTTCAAACAGGTACAAAAGGAGTCAGGATAATATAAGAGACCCTTTTCCACGCTGCCTTACTCCCAAAGCCATCAATTTACAGCTAATTCTGTTCCATTGTTGGGTACCTCTCCTCTTTGATTTGATGGTCTCCTTCATCCCAAAATGCTGAATCCCCAATTCCTGAAATGGTTAGGTGTTTGTAAATGATCACTTAACTGTATCAGTTAAGTAAATATTTAAAGGAACCAAATTACAAAATACAGAGGCTAGTTCCCCCAAACCTTTGTGTTTCATGATTGAATTTTGAGCCCAAGGTGATAGGAAAATGGGAGTCCTGGATATGCACATAGTTAATCTAAAGCCAAACACTGTTGTTCAATAGCAGCATGACACCAATAAAGGGGAAAACAAGATTTGTCCCACCCGCTTTGCCAGACTGTTGCCAGGAGCAACCAAGGTAGAACATGAGAAAGGCATGAGAGACTTTTAGGAAGTCCTGGTATTATAAACATTGTTCATAAAACTCAATAAGAAGACAACTGTAACGAGACATGTCACGGGGTATTTCAAATATTCTTGGCATAATCTTTGATTGTCTCAGTGGATTCCAGATGAATATCACTCTTTAAGTCACAGTCAAAACATTACCTCGTATCCTTTCACGCTGTCTCCCAGAGCTTCGACAATCCCAGAACACTCAAATCCCGGCACCAGGGGAGTCTTGGGAGGGTTGTCAATATTCCCCTGTCGAACCATCAAGTCGATGAAGTTTAAACCACTGTGAAGAGCAAATGTGACAAGAGAGAAGTCCAAAATGAGGTCCAAATGAAAGTACCGGCCCGGTTTTCTGTCCTTCCCTTCCCTTCTCCTTCTCTCCTCCCTCCCTTCCTCACTCCTTCCCTCTCTTCCTTTTTTTTTCTTTCTGGCAAAGTGTCCCTACCAGTAATGCCACTTAGCTAGATGTTACCAATAAAGCAAAATTCAATTATCTCTATGCAGATAAGTATTGCTTTTCTGGCAATGACAGTCGTAGTCGCAGAGTTTACACTGATTCAAAAGAGGGCCCCTTTAGCGTCTCTCAGAGCGTGTTTATTCTTACTTTAAAAACACGTATTGACTAGCTTGATCATTAGACATTCTAGCACTTAATCAAGGGTAAAATATATACTAGGAAGTAGTTATAAACAGACACGTGGAAAACAGCCAGACACAATGGCCACCAGCTAATGTATGAAAAAGAGAGAAAGAGAAAGAAGACCTAAAAGCAACCAACCACCTCTCCTCAATCATCACACACATTTATGCTGGCACTGTGCATAAACAGCCCCCATTATGGTAAATAGGAAGCATCAAGAGACTGCATTATGTCCTGCTGGGGGAGGATGACTCAAGAAAACAGATCAAAGAGATGGCTGACAGGTATGAGGATACTGGAGTGTTTGTTTCAAATATCGAAGTTATCTCTGGCTGAGAGACAGTAGTAGGTATTTTCCATGAACATATTACTTTTGAAATAAGAAAGTTATCACTAGAACGTATCCAAGCCATTGTCGTGGAAGACTACCTACTTGATTCCGATGATGCTACCAACATTCCAAACTCTTTTATTTTTTCAGAACTACTCTTAGGAGTTACATTTAACCCCCCTTTACGAATCACGTGGGAAAACCCACATCCCACTGAACATGCATTTTTTTCCCCAGCAGAAGTGGTTCTAATGTACTTCCTGTTTTTATAAGCTACCACCTAAGAAAGACTTGGGTTATAGAAACCAAACTCTTTAGTTGACCCAAAGCCCATTAGTGACTGAGCAAGATGACTTGAACTATTTCTCAAGTACATTCCTTGGCCTCTTTGGAGCCAAGGAAGCATCTAGCTCCTCCTCCATCCCCTGGTCTCACTCATCAGTCTCATCCACAGACATCAGATAAAGGTGAGGAGGTGACTTCCTTGAAGAATGAGTTCAAAAGTCTCCCATCCAAGTACTCACCACCTTCTCAAAGTTGTCCTGACCATGAGTCAGTCAAATTTCACATATTACCCTAGTCGGTGTCTCTCTAAAATAGGCTCTCCTTGAAGGCAGCTGCATGTCTCATATTTCTTTGCTTCTAGAATGCATGGCATGCGATAGGCCCAAAGTAATATAGTAGGTGCTCAACTAACGTCTGCTGAATGAGGGAACAGTCATGGATATTCTAAAATGTGTGCTGCCAGCCTGAGTACTAATTACTTCTAAAAAGCAGCCAAGGCATTCTCAGAATAATGGCTACATTTCTGAACTGTATGTGTAGACTCCCAAAGGTCTGTCTTTGATGGTCAGTAGATATTCAGGTCGTTTTTAACCAGAATGTTCTCCAATAACATGGCCAGTTTCTTAAGAGCTTGAGGACACCTGAGTACAAATCCTAATTCTATCATTTCTACTTATGTACCTTTGAATAAGTTACTGAATTCTTCCACTTCTCAATTTTCTCATCTGTAAAGTGGGCGTTACGACAGTATCAACTTCACAAGGTTGTCGTGAAAATTAATGAGAGTAAAGCACTTAAGCATGGTGCTAAGTACATAGTAAGTATTTAATAAATGGTAGCTTTGAGAGTCACATCTTCAGTTAAGAAGGCAGAAGTGTGAGATACATCTTAGGAAGATTCCCATTAAAAAAGGGCTAGTTATCCAGGCATGGTGGTGTGTGCCTATAGTCCCAGCTACTTGGAGGATGAGAGGGGAGGATTGCTTGGGCTCAGGAATTAACTCGAGTCCAGCCTGGACAACAAACATAGCAAGACCCTGTCTCTAAAAAAATAAAAAAAAAAAAAAACAAATAAAATTTTTTTTAAATGTTAAAAATTGTTTCAGAGCTGACATGGAAAAGCTTCAGCTATCTCTGAACTTCAATTCCATGAAATGGCCCATTTTGTAACACAACCAAATAAATAAAGCATCACTGTATAACAATAAAAGAAATGTCTACACCCAAAATAAAGCACTCCATCTCATTTCATACATAATTTTAGCTCACTGTGTGTACCTTTGAGTGAAAACCAATGATTTCCCTAGACCCTGGTGGAGAAATATCAGAAAAAAATTACTTGACAGTTCTGCAAACACGGTAGACCCTGGAGAAGGATTCACCCCAGGCACTTATTACGGTGCTCCATTGGGCTGACTTCAATCGCCATCAGCATGAATTGGGCCTGGTGATTGTAAATTGAGAGCCAGTCATTTAAATCCCAGGGAGAAGGGCTAATACTGCCTTGCAAAGCCTGCAGCATCCTCCTTCCTCAGTGAGGCAGTGATTCTGTCAGGTCGTGGAAATTGCCACCTTTACTCAGGAAGCAGGCATGTGAATGTCGTTTATCTCCACACAGAGGGGAGACAGTTATTAATGAAGTACCTTCACATGTTGTGTCAGACCTGTCTCTCCTTGGTGCCTGTCCACCCACCTTCTCCTGACATGGATACAGCTAGCACTTACTCAGGGTTTAATTTGTGGCAAGAACTGTTTGACAAGTGCTTTACTTTTGTTATTTAAGACTCAAGACAATCCCATGGGGTATGAACTATCATACCCATTTTTTCAGATCAGCACACTGAGATCCAGCAAAATTAAGTAATTTGCTTAAGGTCACATCTTCAGAAAATGTCAAGGTTAGGATGTAAATTCAAACAAAATCTAGAAACTGGAGCCCTCATGTAACTTACTCTACTCCTCTTTATGGGAACTTCCCCAGGCATCGCCCTGGCTGAAGGGGCATGTTCAAGGGCCATGTTGACCCTTGAACACTTCTTTATCTCTTCCTCCTTGCTGAGGGGTGATCGCACCAATGGTGGGCCCAGTGTTGGAGGAATGGCCACTCAGAATCTAGGCAGGAACCCATTCCTTAATAGGAAATAAATTAGCCAGTCCAAGAACTGGGTGTTCTCTCAAAAACTGTGAATTGGGAAACACGTATCAAGAGAATTTAGCAACAGAAAGGTTGTCAAAAGATAGAAATGAGCTAGAGGGCCCTAGTGGACCTGAGCTTTGGGGAAGCCTAAGTGAAAAAGCTAAGAGGTTGGGGAATTAAAAGAAAAGAAAAACCACAAAGATCAATAGAGTCAACCCAATAGCCTGCACCAGGCTGAAGCTTTACAGACTCCCATTGCTGAGTTCCTAGGATGAGACGGTCCTGTCTCTAGACTTGGGGAGGTCTGGCTCCACCATGCTTCCTGCTCTAATTTCTGCAAGTTTCTTTGTTACTGTTTCCTTTGTTGCTGTTTCCAACAGAACCTCTTTGCTTGGGTGCCTGTGTGGTCTCCCATAAAACAGAAAGATACAAACTAAAACAAATACTATAATCGATTACCCCCAATCACTCACTGAGACAGACATTATTGACTCCATTTCCACCCCTCCAGACAAAACAAGTAACACTGTTTAGAGATAACAAGCTATTTACCCATGGGCCACACAGCACATAGTAAAGCCATAGACTTAAACTTGGGTCTCTCTAATACTTTTCTTTTCCCACCACAATGGAAGAAAAAAACAGGAGCATATCAAACTATACATCTTCACAATTGCAGTTTTCAGCATTCTCTAAAATAATTTTATTTTTACCTGGAAATTTTTTGGGGGTGGCAATGACTATGCTGATGACTCAGGCCCATACAGGGGTAAAATTATTATACAGCTCTTAAACATTTGAGATCATTGCAAAAAAAAAAAAAAAGAAAAGAAAAGAAAAAAATAGTGTTGGAGAGTGCCTGACATAATGTTCTGCTAGGTAATCCTATTTTTCTGAAAGATTGGTATAATTTTAATAAATAATAGAAGACTGTTTCAGTAAATTATTAGTCAGAGGCTAGGTTTTTAAAGAGTTATGGAGACACAGTATCCTGAAGGAATGAAGGCAGAGATTTGAGAAAGGGACCCTGAAAAACTCAAAGCACAGTATGAAGGATCTGCAGATATAGGAAAATTATCTGGGGACATTCCCTTTAAATATAACAATTTCTTACATTGGCACAGCATAGCACAGTTTACAACGTGCTTTCATACAAATCTCATTAAACTTTGTAACAAGCCAAGAAAAGCCAGAAGTGCAGATATTATTATTCCCATTACACAGATGTGAACATCGAGACTCAGATGAGAAAACTGAATTGTCAAAGACGGCACAATTAGCATGTGACAGAGCTGAGACTTGGAGTCAATGTCCCCAAACTCCTTGATGGTTGCATATCCCATGACACCATAAAATCCCAAATGCGAGTAAATCAAATATTACTGAAATCGGTAATTTTGAGATTCAAGGATAAGAAAACTAAGAGGAACCAGTGAAAGGAAACAGACGTAGGTGCATGGGGTCAGTCCCTACATTGCCATCAGTCAGCTGTAGACCTTGGCTGAATCTCTGAAGCCCTCCCCAATTCTCACACTGCTTCAAATATTATCAAACTCAGAGCTTAGCAATGAGGGGGATATACTTGGTGGTCTTGATAAAATACACTGAGGTGGATGCTTAGACTCTATGTAGAAGCTGAAAGCTAGCCTTGGCCTTCATACTTTCTTTTCTGTTATCTATTAAGTGAGGGGTGTCACCCTGTAAAGCTTCCTGAGAGATGTTTGGCTGTCTTCATTCTGTGTTCTACCAAAGTCAGCAAACATTGCTCCTGTCATGCCGCTGCTACATTAGGCATGAAGGTATGGGCCATTTTAATCTCCATTCTGTGCAAAAGGAAGCTGAGGACTAGAAAGAATAAATAAAGTACCTTGTCCAAGGTCGTATACTAGGTACAAGAACTGGGAATACGAGCCCTTTCTGTATGACTGCCAAGCTTGAGTTTTTGAACACTAGGATATCATTCCGTTATCTATATATAAACCATGGTATGTATGGCTGCTGTGTACTCTTGTCCCCAAAGCTTGTCATTTGGGATATGTTAAGTTTTTTTGATATGCTAACAATATCAAATGAAGACACAAATGATCTCTTAAAGCACATCACTGACTGGATGACAAAAGAATCAGCCCAGCTATAGTTATATTAATTTTCCAATTTGAGATGAAAATTGATCTAAAGAAGGGGTTTAGCAAAGAAGATACAGGTAGCTATGGAGAAGGTCCCTTGTCTTTTATTCTCCTAGTAAAATGAAGCCAGGAGTTGCTCAGATGGAAATATTTTAGGGCTCTTGCCATCCTGTCTTGCCCTCAGGTTGTCAGTTTTCTCAGCACTGACTATGGGAATCCAAACATTGTCAGACTTTTACACAAAGAACACCCTGATGAAAATCTCCCTCTTCTTGCCAACTACTTTATCAATACAGATCAATAGAGTCCCATCATACACTTTGACTTTAAGCTTAACAGAAATCACAAGTCTTACCCCATCGTTGGCTCAATTAAGAGACTGATGGCCAAAGAACTAACCTTCAGAAATCCATTGTTTTACTTATGGAAGGGATATTGTTGAGCATGTCATTTGTTACAACATACAGTCACTTCTTTATGAAGATAGGAATTTTTCCTCAAATCTCAGCACAAGGATTGGTTGTATGGATTTTATAGGCCCAGTACAGTATATAAACTGGTTATGTTTCTTTCTTTGCATTGGCTGTTAGGAAGCTCTGAGCCAAATTCGTGGCATTCATTCTCTATGTCATCTTAACACTCAACTTCATCTTAACTTACGAATGATTTGGAGTTTCCATTTTTAAAAATCTTATACTCTATTACAATGGTTCTCAAACTTTATTGTGTGTCAGAATTCCCAGGAGAGCTTGTTAAAACACAGATTTTTGGGCCCCATCTGTGAATTCCTAAGTCAGTAGGTCTGGGTGAGTTCTAGAATTTTGCATTTCTAACAGTTTCCAAGTTATACTGATGCTTCTGATTTGGGCATCATGCTTAGAGAATCACTGATCTAATCGTTTTTAAAAAAAGCGAATTCAAGTCCTATTTTGAATGAGACAGGGTAAAAATTAATAGATGATGATTAAGTAGATAAGAAAATGAAAATCTCTCTCATTATCCTCTAGGGCAGTTGAATTTTCTGATCCTAGTCCAGAGGATTATATTTACCCTTATTAAATTTGGTTTATTAGATTAAGTTTCATCATTCCAAATTGTCTGTCTCTTTCTTGGATCCTAATTCTTTCACCCAAAAAGTTGGCTCTCCCTTCTGGATTCATATCCTCTGAAAATTTGGTTATCATGCCACTGATATTGGATAGACCATCACATCCCTGGTTAACAAGGATGCTTGTGAAGACCATGAAAGATGTCACCAAGGGAATTTATAAGACTAGCTGGCATCCTAAGTTTCTTCAAATCATGAGCTCTTATGACTCTATGAAATAGCTCCAAGACACTTTGAATTCGTGTGTAATAAACTCAGCAAAGACCATGAGGCCTGACTCTTTAGGGGCACTGGCAGTTGATCTGCTCCCCACATAACTGTAAGTGCCTAGTAGGGGAGGTATGGCCTGACGGAGCCTTGAGTACAATCATTTCTGGATGCATGTCAGGATCATCATGGCATTCATTTATTTATTTTTAATGTGCACATCCCAGCCCCAGCTCTGAGAGTCTCTTTAGCCCAGACGCACACTCTCATGTGTCCCGAGGGTTGCAAAGGCCCACTCTAGTAGCCCAATGTCAGCTGTTCCCATGAAGAAGAATGTTCAAGAGAGGATGGATGCTTTTTGGGAGGCCTCTCACATAGAGCTTTGTGACCGTTGAAAGGGTTCCCAAGACGGTAGCAGAAATCTGGAAACTGCTCTTCTAATTTCTCCGATGATGGAGCAAGGGGATAAAAAAAAATGATTTGTGGCCAGTAATTGTGATAGATAACATTTATGGGGTACCACTATGTGTCAAGCACGGTGCTAAGTGCTTTCCATGCATATCATTTAATTTTTACGATAACCATAAACAATGCTAAGAGGTAAATGACATCACCCCCATTTTACAGAGAACAAAACTGAGGCACATGGACATTTACAAAGCCAAGCTGTGAAAGCAAATGATGAAAATCCAGAGCCTGCACTCGTGGATACTATACTTTGCTTTCCCTTAGAGAGATCACCATTTGGTTTTCCCAGTTACAAAGACAGGACCTCTCCACTCAATCAGTACATTGAGCACTTACAGTATACCGAGCAGTACACTAGGCAGTGGATACCCAAAATTAACAAGGGGCTCCACATTCTTATGTGGAAACAGAATCATAAAAGCTGATTACAATATGATGTGATGAGTGATTTTATGGCATGTAGGCAAAGCGTTCACATAGCCACCAGGAGAGATGTTAACATACAAGATAACCATGGAGTCAAAACATTGACCTCCAGAAAGTTTTTCCCCAAAGGGTTGTTCTAGGGGTCCTCTGCACTCACCAGGGCTGAGTTTAAAGCTTTAGCTTTTTGGCTTCTCCTCAAGTGGGTTGCCTACTCTCCTTGAGCCTCAGTTTGTTCATCTCAAAAATGGGATAGTAACATACCCACCCTGCGGGGTGTTGGTGTGGATGGAATTTGATGGTACATGCAGAACAGAGCACCTCACACACAGTAAGTGCTCAATAAGTGTGAATTGCTATCATCATTATCATCATCATCATCATCATCATCATCATCATCACACAAATAAGGTATCATAGGTCAGGCTCCCTTTGCAGAAGGAGGTCCAACAGGGAGTGTTCTAGGGAACAACACCTGAGTGGGTGCGAGGGAAGCTGCACTGGGCACACAGAGAAGGTGAACTCTGATGTACTAATAAAGAGGTCTCAGTTCATTCTTGGAAAGTGCCAGAACTAGTATGGTCTCGTGAGTAACTCTGAAAGAAGGCACGAGGAATGGGCCTTTGTCCCCACACATCAATGAGTCCTGGGATGAAGGCTGCCTGCAGGGAGGGGGTGCAAACTTGGGCAAGGAGGCTTCCTTCAGCTTAGGGCAGTTCCTTAGGAGGGACAGGTTGTGCTCTGTCAGTCACCATCACTCCCAGTGGCTGGAGGAGGGAGCGCCCAGGACCTAAAGGGATGTTCTGGGTGTTGTATCCCAGCATCCACTACGACAGGGGTGGTTTGGTCTGCTCTTTCAGGGTTTTATTCCTTTGTGGTCATGGAGCAGTTGTCATGGGTGGTGAATTATCTATGGGGCTCCTTTGCATAGTGGTCCCTAAGGAGGAAAGATCTAGCAGTTTTTATAACTAATGGTGCAATGTCAGAAAAAAGAATGAAATCTGTAAATAGGGACCTGGAACAGTGAGAGCAAAGAAAAATGGAGTAATAAAGAGATCAAAAATCAAGGAAGGGGCAGAGACGAAGGAAAAAGCAAACAGGAAAAAATAGCAGGAAGATGAACTACCAAAGTACATGCAGGATTGTACGCTGCTTGGGAAAGTCTATGAAAAGTATTAATAGGCGTTCAGGGCTTTCTATGTGTCTGTGGGAAGTCGGAGACCATAGAATGCTGGAGGAGTAGGAGAGCACCAGGGAAAACATCATCAAATTCCAGAGGGGAAGTTTTTAGCAGCCCTCTTCCCAGTGAGCATTAACCCACCCCAGCACCCGTGGCAGCCTCTGCGAGCTCTGAGCAGAGGCATGCAGACCTAACACGAGGCATTGCACCAAGCCAAAGCTGCAGGAGAAGGGGCTCCCTTTTTTATTCTGCTCTTGTCTTGCTGATAATATGTTCATCAAAGCACTTAACTCCCAATCCACTTGGGGTCAAAGAAGCAGATGTTTGATTCATTTCCTCATCACCTCAGAACTGAAGTTTTCGTTTTTGTTTCTTAATTCTTAACTGAAAACTTGCAAATGCCTAGGGTTTGGAAATAGGCATTGATCTCAGAGAATGGTGTTCACAGTTCTGTTTTCTTCTTTGGTTCCTTCAAGCACCAGTTTTGTTATCTTGAGACGGTGAGAAGAGACTGATACAAATTTGCTATGGAAGAAAAAGCACTTGGTGACAAAAGCAAGGACTCCTTTTATGCAAATCTCAAATGGCACAGCTCTCGTTTGAGAACAGCCAGAATTGTCCTAGGTGGATCTCAGGATAGAGAAGCCACCTGTGTTCAATCCGAGGGGGGAAGGAATATGTTTTGGGTGCTGAGATGCCCTTCTCCCCGTTGCTAGCCCATGGCCCTTGACACTGGTCCTCGTGTCCAGTTCCATGTAACCCCGCCCACCCTCTCTTTTATATACACAAGCCAGCATAGCCACGTGAGATATAGGAAGTTTTCTGACCCATCTGATATTTTCCATAATTTACCACTTATTAAGTAAAAAAAAAAAAAAATACTGTTTTTGCCCCACTTAGATCCCTCTGTGCGTAATACATGCAGGGATGCTGACAGTAATACAACTGGGGATACAATCGCACAAGTTCTTTGTTTCTGCAATGTCTGGGAACAAAATTATATTTGGATGTCATGTCTAAATTAGTATTCAAAACACACTTCAGGAGTATTTCCAATGCAGAACAAAATAGCCAAGGAGACATACTGAGAATCTAAATATCTAGAGCCAGATTTCAACAGAAACAGGAAAGCATGGTCCAAGTGGGTCCGAAATAAGCTCTCCTTGATGCCAAGGCTAACCTGGGTCTCTTGATTCTGAGACCTGGAGTTAGTTACCTACTCTCAGCTTTTTCTGGGGACACAACAGGAAGCATTTATTCCTAAATATCCGGCAAAGGTTAACATCTCAATGCTCCATAGTTGATGCCGTCCAAGGCATCGACTTCAAACAAATGCTTGGCAGCGACTGGTCACCTAGAACATTCAATCTCATCCAATTTAAATCCAACAGACCTCCTGCGTTTGGGGGCTTGGCTAGGCACTAATGTTACAAGAGTGACCGTGACATCTCTGCTTCCCAGGAGTTCAGGGATCAACAAATAAATGACTACACAGTATGGCAATTCCACAAGAGGAGGCCATACAAGGGTCATAGCTAGCACAGAGAGGATAGTTATTAACTCACGTTGCTGGGATCTGGTGCTTCTCAAAGGAAAGCATCACTTAGGAATGTGTGTGCCCCTTGCTCCTACTATCTCAACCTCTGCAGCTCCATCTCGCCTCTCCGTGGAGGAGAGAAGACAGCACAGAGGGGTCAGGGGTTGATGTCTTCCTGGATCCAGGGGGGCAGGATCCCCACGGAGAAATAGTCCATTTTTTAGCAATAACATGACAGCTATTTCCTGAGATATTACTGCTGATAAAAATTATGTTTAGTAAAACAGTTGTTTCAATAGAAAAAAAAAAGGGGTGAAGACTAGAACAGCAATATCCAAGAAAACATTCTGCAATGATGAAACTGTACTGTGCCTGCACTGTCCAATATGGCGGCCACTGGCCACGTGTGGTTACTGAACACTTGAAATGTGGTCAGTGTGATTGAGGAACATAACTTTTAATTTTGGTTAATTAATATTTAAGTGTAATTAGCCAAAGAAGGATACAGGAGCAGGATTACTGCCCTATTATCTTCCTCATAGATTATGAGCAAGTCTAGGGCACCAGGCTTGTCTTCAAAGGCATCTTTCAATGTTTAATGCTTAGCACAAAGCACACTAAAGGCTGGAAGACAATGATTTCTCCACTGAAGGCATAAATAGGAAAACACCTAGGAGTGATTTGAGCTCTTCCCTTCCTTCTTCTTGCTAAAAGGCATTATCTCTTAGCCGTGCTTGGCTGGCAGGCGTGTTGTGTGCACCGTGTGATGGTGACGGGGAGATCAGGATCAAAGCCCTGCTTGATTGATGTGCTTTGGAAAGAGCAAAGATTTACTCCTGGAAGATTAAAGAGTAGATGTGAAAGATGAGCAAAGATAGACGCAAAAGACAAGAAATAGCAAGGGCAAGGTTTGAAAGTCTGGGAGACTTTGAAGAGAGCAGGAGAGAGTTTGGAGGGAGCAGAGGCATCGGGGGGGATGTAGATGGGAAAAGAAAATCTCTGAGTTTTTCTCTGTAGCGTGAATGGATCCAACTCTGGTGTTTTCTAAAGGACTCAGTACTTTGACAGTGTTTTACAATTATTTTGGAAGTTCAGTCTCTATTCAAGAGCAAACAGGCCCAGCTCCCTTAAGGATACAAAAGGAAAGAAGCAAACTAAGAAAAGCAAAGAAAACTGTTAAAAGAGCAAAGGAAGGAGGTTCCCACAAGTGCTGCTGGCTGAGGACAGAGATGTTGAGGCTCAAAGCAGGTGGGAAGGTGAAAATTGCCTTCGCTATTTATCTCCTTTGAGGTAGCAGTCCCAGAGGCATGGACTGTCTCTCTGTGGTCAGACAGAGAAGGTCTTCAAATCTGAAAGGACTGTTCAGGAAGGTGGCACATTGATGGCTGCGTCATGCATCCCTGGTTCCGGCTGTGAAACACTGAGTCAGAGTTTATTACGAAGTCCCCAGTCGGAACCATTTTAGTGAGTTTAGCTGGGAGGATAAAGACAATCCGATTACAAAATCACTCAGACCAGTCATAGGAACAGTGGGTTTAATAGCTCCCCATTAGCAGATTGAACTAGGCATAGCACAGATAAATGAAAAGCAATTCTTTCTGATCCTAGACAAGGGATGCATTTTTATTATTTATTTTTATTTTTTTGAGAAAGTCTGTAACTTGACAGTCTGCTCAAAGATGCAAGCGTGTCTGTGTTGGGAGGAGAGGCGGGGGCCATGGAAGGTGCAGTTTGAAAGTCTTATCCGAGTTCTCTGGAATCACAGGACTCAGACTGTCTGGGCCAGCAGGGCTGCCCTCCCACGCATCTCTTCTCATGAAGAGCAACTACGTCTTTTGAACAATAACAAACCTCAGCCTAAGGGAAGCGTGAGTTGGAGAATACAGGCCTGGGGGAAGCAGGATGTGGCTGGACTCTGAGTGTGGGATGTGCCACCACTCAGGCCACCTTTCAGATCCAGGGGCTTGTGTCTGGGACAGAGTGAAAGGCAGGGACGAGCAGGATGAAGGCGTGGGCTCTGGAGAGAGACAGACCCTGGCGCAAGTCCCAGCTCTCTGTAGCTTATTAGTCGTGTGATCTTTAGCAAGTCCCTTCACCTCTTTCATCATGTTTTGTCATCGGTCAAATGTCTGGTACCATAGAGATCCCTATAAAACACTTAGCATAGAGCCTGTGGCACATAGCTAGTACTCAATAAAGGCCATTATGATGAACATGATGAAATAGAATTAATATATCTTGTTAACTTCAAGCAGCATGAACATTAACTATATAAGGTAGCATATGCTGCTTCGTAGCCTGCGTTAGGAGAAAGAGGGCCACAGCCCAAGCAGGGGGCATGACTCTATCTGGAAGGGATAAGAGATGGGGACGTGTCCAGGGTGGCTTTAGTGTCTGCCAGTGGGAGCAGAACAGGGCAATGAGAAAGGGTCAGAATCACTGGGGAACCCATGCAACACCCCTTAGGAGACCCTTGCAACACTCTGGAGGCATCAAAGGGTGAAGATTGGGGGGCTTGACACCTACAAAGGAGGGCAGAGTCAGAGTCGCGGAAATCCTGTTTGTTTTACGATTTCTTTTTAACATCCAGGCTAGTGGAGCCTGGGGTCTTAAGGTATCCGGGCATTGAAGGAATGCACGAGTGAGTACTCTTGGAATAACTGTCTCCAGCAGAGCTCTGGCCTGCAGCTCTTGACGGAGGCAGATGTCAGTAAGGAGAAAATTACCGAGCATCTTGAGAAGCCAGAGACCCACATTTCCCAGTCCAGGCAAAGCAGTTATTAGAGAGCACAAAAAGTGAATTTCTGGTTCCAAGAGAACAGATTGTGTTAAAGAGAAGCAAAACTCCCTGAAAACATGGTTCCTCTGGTATTCTTCCAGGTTCCCACTCAGAGACCTTCATGGTAAAGACTGGAGGACAGATTTGGGTTTCTTGTTGGAGAAAAATGCTGGAGAGATTTAGGTTTCTTGTTGGAGAAAGGTGAGATGAGGGAGGGGAGCTTGAAGCCACACTCCCTTGGAACGGCAACTGTTTGTTTTAGGAAGGTCGTATTTACCGGAAAGTCAAGTAATACATTTGCTCATCCTGCAAACACTTATTGAGTGCCTACGGTTAACTGAGCACTGCGTGTGCTTGACATTCAATGGTTTATTGATAATAAAGTTCCTAGAATTTCCAAGATTGCCAAAGAGATTTAAAAGACAATAGGGCCTTGCAGTTGAAAATATTATATTTGTTATTTAATGTGTAATAATTTTGTGCTGAGAAATGTAAGATCCCAGGATAGGGAAGGGAGTTGCCTTCTCCAGTCCCCTCAGATTCTTCACTTAAGAGTCTCATTATCTGACAGATGGCTAGGATCCACTCAATAAATGCTTACTAAGTGTGTGTGTATGAGAGAGAGAGAGAGAGAGAGAGAGAGAGAGAGAGAGAGAGAGAGAGAGAGAGAGAGAGAGAGAGAGAGAGAATGGCAGAGAGAGATCTCCAGGGGCCTGTATGCAATTCACAAAGGACCAGTCAGATTCCTTCCTTGATACAAATTGGGAGAAAAAAGTTCTCTTTGCACTGGGGCTTGCTAAACTTGGGTTATACAAGGCAACTGGAGCTAAAGGCCACCACCTTCCCCAGCCTCGAGAAGAAAGCTCTTTGCAGTAGAAGACACGAAGCTAATTCACGAGGAGAGAGAGGGTAAAAGATGGAAGGGGAAGGGGAGGAGAGAACCTAGAAGCTCAGGGGCAAATCCACCGTGATGGCCGGCGTGGTTGAAATAGAGAAGTCAGGGAGAAAGCGACTGGTCTTTCTGCCTCAGATCTCTAATTCTGTCCCCCTTTCTGACACACAGTAGGAACACAGGACATTTTGGTTCCATTTCCTCTCTTACTCCTTCAGGAATTAATCTTGATCTTCTTGTATGTGTCATGGCATGGTGGCACATCCTGCTCAGGCTACTTTTGATGTTATTGCACCCTTTGGCGTAGACATGTGGAGTCTGAAGTGGGGCTGCCTTCAGAAAACTTCAGGAGGTACAAAGGGGCCTTCTGACCTCCTATTTCCTTCCATCTCCTCCCCACCATTAACATCTATCAAACACGTACTATATGACACAGACTTCATTTCTTCATTCATTAATTCAACAAATGTTAAATATGTCACCATCATTTCTGACACTTCAGATGCATTATGTATTTTTTTTAATCTTCATACAACAAATTTTACCCCATACTATTATTATACCCATGTTACAGATGAGTAAAGTAAGGTTTCAAAAGACTAAATCATTTTCCTGAGGTTACATAGGTTGCTAACATTATTATAGCCAGGATTTGGATCCTGGCCTGTTTTACTTCAAACGTTAACTATTTTTTTTACAACCAAGAAGCATACTGCCTCCCATCTAACTGGGTGTGTAGTCAGTGCCAGTGCAAGAAATGAATCTAATCTTTCCTTGCTCACAAGATCATTATTCTGCATGGGGTTCTGGGGACCACAGTCACATAGAGAAGTCAGGAGTAGGAGGACCCAGTGCTTTAGCTTGCCCAGGGGATTCTGTGTGGGAAAGTGGCATTCAGCAGGTCCCCAACCCCAAGACAGTGCTGGGGGTGAGGCTCAGCTGAGGCGTCAGGGGTCGCTGACAGGAGATTAAGGATAGAAACTGGCCGTAAGCTCTCATCGAGAAAATATAGCATTTAAAGATGAAACAGCTCCTTTCACTGGAGCATCTATTTTGTCTCCTGGGCCTTCAAACATAAAATTCACTCATTTTAATATCACGGCTCCAACTGATTTTCTTGTATGAAATCACACACAGAGGAATCAAACTAATTTGAGATTACACACTTGCTGCCCTTTTGTATGAAGAGTCTCTTCTTTCTTCTAATTAAACTTTTTCTTCTATGACAAATGCCAAGATGTCAAAAAGGATCTCTTCTAGGAAAGAGAAGTGCTGGGAACTTGAGATCATGGGGATACTATTCTCCATGCCTGGGTAAGCTTCGTTGTCAGTGTTGAATGTCAGTGATGTGCCCGAAGGTTGTAGGATTTGGATTCCTTAGAATGCGAGTGAACCAAACTCCAGAGGTTGGATTGTCTATGCACACCCAGCTAGCAAAGAGTCCCTGCCGCCATCCATGCGTGGGTGTGCAGAGGGCTGGTGAGATAGAAGCAACAGATCAGTCCAAATCTATTCCCAACCCTGGGAATAAGGTTCCAAAACCAGCATCCTAGTCCCTGCTACCAGGGTAGTTTGGTGTGAGAACCATTGGGCAATGAACCAGGAGATGGTGAGTCCAGTCTCCGTTCTGCCTTTTACAGCCCAAGTGACTTAGGAAGGGAAATAACCTTTATTGAGCATCTACTATGTGAAAAACACAGTCAGGACTTCTCCAGACTCTCAGGTAGTCTTCATAACGGTGCTTAAAAGTGGGTGTGATGACCGAGGTGAGGATGCAGACACATCGACGGTGCTATTTGCTTAAGCGCTCAGTGAGGCAGAATTAGGGTCTGAACCCAAATCTATTATAGCTTCTTATTATTTCCACTTCATCTCGGGGTCCCAATTTCCTCTCCTAGGAAATGTGGGTGGTAATTCCTGTGCCACCTACCTCCCCAGGTGGTGAGGATCAGAGGAATAGCTGATGTGCCTACCTGGCTTTGTCCCTGAGAAGGTGCTGCAAGTAGAAGGCAGGGTGGGTGTATCGGTCACCTCTCCCTCCACTTGTCATGATCCACCTGCCCGTGGTTTCTGACCAGGGCCTGTATAATTGATATCTGGCTGCTGTTTATGAGAACCTGCTATATGTCAGATGTTCGATAAGGTTTTATCTCCATTTTTAAATAAAGCAAATAGGCCTTAGAGAGCTAAGCAACCTGTCCAAACACACATGGTAAATAAGGGGCAAAGCAAAATGTTAACCCACATCTGCCTGAAACCAAAGCCCAGCACTTTCCACAGCTTCCTAATCACCTCCACCCGATTCTACCTCCGAGCAGCCTTTCTAAAGGCTGAATGAATGAACTTTTCTGAATGGACCCAACCACCTTCATTTCTACTCTTCCTTCAGGCAATTCTTTTTGATCCCAGCTTATTTTTAATTTCACACTTTTGATCCCCTCCCCAAAGCTTTTAATCCTGAGGACATACCTACTACAAACAAGTAATCAGAATCATGACAACATCAATGATTTTTAGCAAATTAAAATGTTCTAAATGGCACTGTTAAGCCATTTGCTATTTACTTCACTTTTATTTTACTGAAATTGTTTCCACTTGGATGAACCCGACTCCACATAAAATATCATTACAACCAATTTTAATTTCTCCATCTTTTTTTCTCTCTGCTGTAAATTTTACCAATTATTGTTTCTGTTAGTGGGGTTATTCTTTGGTGGCTATTACTTTTTTTTTTTTTTTTAGCAGCAGAGTGGAAAAATTGGGAGGAGGAGAGAAATATGCAGGGATAGAAATTGATGGAAAAAGGATGCAGAAAGGAGGAAAAAGACAAAAAAGCTTCTCTATTGATAATGATGTCAAAATATTCTCAGGGGGCAAGATGGCTCAGTGTGAACAGTGGTTCAAATGATGGTTCTTTGCTCCTGTGAGACAGAAGAATCTCTGATTCTGGGTTTCCCTTCCTCCTCGAATTGCTGGGGACACAACAAGTCCATTCCATTATTGGACAAAGAGCAGACGTTGTCAGCACACTCAGCCCTCATCAGCAAGGATACAGCTAATTAGAAAATGCCAAGTTCAATAAATAAGCATGACCCCTAAGCTGGCACCTCCGTCTTCTCATCACCAAATGAGGCTCAGAGATGACTCAGCATAGAGTCATCCTTTCCTGTCAAATCCCGATGCCTCCATCCGACACAGAGTGATTCAGAACACTTTATTCCCATCTTTATGTCAGAGTGGCTCTGGCTTGGCTATTAGAGACCCCCTGAGCAATTTCTCCATTTTGCAAACATCTGTGTCACTTAACCTCATGGACTCCATTCGTTTATTTGAATAAACACAGGGAACATCATGTTGGCCATATGTCATTGCATATCAGCCTTGTTAGTGACAGTTTAATGCTGTGTTGCTTTGGGATATTTTATACTCAAGTTGCCAATGTAGCAACGGCCCAGTAAAGGAGAAGGAGGGAGAGGAAGGAATCCGATACCTAGGGTGAATCCAAGGAGTGGTGATTAGTTTAATCAGAGTGGGTATTCTGGGTCAACAGTCATAGTAACTCGATCCTAGGTGGATCCCCCAAACATCCCATCCTCAGGAGTGTAGGCAAAATGGAAGTGGTGTAGAAACACAATGGCCATTTTGGGGGAAGGGCAAAATGGCTCTGTGCGATTTTGAGCCTTATCAGTTCTATTTCAAATCAATGAAATGTATTCATGGCTCTTCCTCTATATTCCTGTTTCTGTGTCTGTCTGCCTCTCTCTGTCTCTTGGTTTCTCATCTTCTCTCTGTCTCTGTCTTTCTCTTTTATACCTTTGTCACTGTGTCTCTCTGATGCTCTCACTCCCAAACATAAAGAGTCCAGGAACAAGGCATATTTGGATTTTCACACAGCTCTTCCACTTAGTAGTTTAGCCTTCATCTAAATGTCAGTACCCTCATTTTTAAAATAGAGAGAGTAATACTGATCTTGTTGAGTTGGCATGAGGATGAAATGAAAGAAAGCGTATATGGCAGGCAACTCAGTTCCTGACTCATAACAACTGGTCAATAAATGTTTGTTCCTTCTCTTGTCTCCCGTTTACTATGTACCGGTGGCATATTAGCATCCCACCAATCTGGTGGCTTTCTTCTGGTGTGGCCTGCTCTCGGCCCATTTTCAGATCAGCCAATGGAACCACGACTCGCTGGAACCATTTTTCATCCAGTTGGTCTCTTTCCAGTAGTTTCATGTAGCCTCTCACTGTAAATCACTCTGGGAAAATAAATGTCCCCAATCCATTAGTGCCTTTCTACCACAAGCCAATTTGAGCCACAAACCAGACAAGGCTTGTTAATGGCCACTTAAATACATTCCTGCAGCCCAACCTGGAGACCCTCTACCAGCCTCAAATCCTAGTGGCTGCTGCCCAAGAGGCACTCCACTGTGACAAGACTGATGGCAGCAAAGGCACAGATGTGATCCTGATCACTTAGGGGAGAACCACACACCCTGCTTTGTCTAAGACAGTTCCAGTTTGCTCCAGCTACCCAGGAGTAATTGTGAATCATGTCCCTTTCGCTTTGCCTCACCCAGATCCCTTCTATGGGTTGTGCAACCATTCCCCAATTCAGGGCGTGTTGGCTGCTCAAGGCTCAGAGCTGTCCCCAGCTCAGAACTGTACTCAAATAGAAGCCACCTCTGCTTGAGAGGTTCCATGCCCTCACTTAGGAAACATCCCACAGCCAATGACACAAAGGGCTCCCTCTGCTCCTGGCTTCACGGTAGGACTGACTCTGGTGCGGGATCGAGGTGTGACCACACCCTTGCTAAGCTCCTTCCTCTGTCCTAGCCTGCTTCCCTTGCTCCCGTAGCCCCAAAAGCACCCCTTCAATATGCCACCTGGAAAAGCACCCCTGTGACAGGCTCTGCCTTCAAGGAGTCAGACCTAAGACATCCAGTTAGCAAGTAGCAGAGCTGGGACTCATGTCTAGGAATGTCTGACTCTTATGCACTAAACAGATGGGACATAATATTATCTATATTACATGATTAAAAAGATGGCCCCAGGTTGTCAGGTCACTGAGAGGCATATGTCATCTAGGTATAGATATGACAACAGCAATGATGACAACAGTAACAACAACTGCTACTTATTGAATGCCAACAAAAGGCTAGTCTTTTTATTGCATCTGATCCTCTCAACAATACCACGAGGTTCATCTTATGATCCCCATTTTGCAGACGAAGATCAGAGAAGTTGGGATATGTCCACCACTGAGGTCACATGCATGGCAAAGAGGTGTGGCTTAAGCTTACATCCAAATACATCTTTCTTCAAATGCCACATGCTTTTTCCACTTGGCCACTTAAACCTCTTCCTGCATAAATTATTCAGTAAATAATTGCAGACATAGCTCTGCCATCAGAGCTGATGTTTTCAAAACAATTTAGACAGAAGACTCTGCAATCCCCAATCTTGTGCGATAGTTCTTTTTGAGCCGTGTTTGACCAAAATATCTCCACTTTCTGGGAAAAGTCATATTACTTTGGGAATAGCTAGAGAATGTTCTCTTAAGCCAGACATAAAAAGATCAAAGGAACCATATACATTGAAGAAAGGAAAGAAATCAAGAGTACATGCAAAAGTTTCAGAGAGGAGAATCACATTTCTTATGGCTTTTCCACCAAGGGAGACAAAATAGAATAAAAGAAAAACAGCAAAGCTTGAAGGAGAGACAGATTCAAATCTTAACTCTACTATTGTGTGATGTTTTTGGCAAATGATTCAATGTTTCCAAGCCACAAATGTGCTCTTCTGTAATATAGGAAAAATACCTGTTCCATTGGTCCATGAATGAAAGAGGGTAAATGAGATAAAATATGTATTTCTTCCTGCCTCATCTCTTCTATTTCCATAAAATTTATAGAGTAACCAACTGGAACTCTCATTCCAGCTCTGACTAATACCAGTTCATATGGACTGTGCTTTCTTTCCAAGCAAAAAGCATACTCTATTTGATGATAAAAGGTTTCTATTAAAAATAGCAGATAAAAGGGGGACCTTCATCCAGGCAGCCATTCGCTGATTCATAAAAATACAGAATGAGTCATCCTGGATCCCAAGGCTAAAACTTTCAATCAATGGGCATCTTTGGCCAGCCAATCCCAGCCTGGCGGAGAAGGAAAGGCCCAGCGGGCCATCTTTACAAGCTTATTCCAACCCTCCCTTGCAAAACCGATTAACTCTGCTTCCAGCTTGGTGAAAGAAAAATCAATCTGGGCCCTTTGCAACACTGTATTCCAAATGTACCCCTGTGCCTGGTTGGCTTCCTGAATGTGTGTGTGTGTGTGTGTGTGTGTGTGTGTGTGTGTGTGCGTCTGTGTATACAGCTCCACTGAAGAACAGGCTTGTGAGTCTGGCTTTGAAAAATCAATCTCCTGGCCTTCATCTTGACATTTATTATTTCAAAACGTAACAGTTCCTTTCAGCAATTACGCAGTTAGCATAAGGCTAGAGAACACAGACATGTGTACTGCAGATGATGCTCTTTCTTTTGAAAAATAGCTTCATCATTTTTCACTCTCCAAATATATGGGGGCTGTCCAGAAAGTATCCAGCCATTGTCATGTGTAATTTTCACAGTACACGGCCGGATACTTTCCGGAAAGCCCTCGTATACTCTGACATAGAGTCCTAGATTCCAACCTTCAATTTGGAGGGTGTGTCATATATTACATATATATATCAAATTGCACATATATACGTATATACACACACATATATATGTATATACATATTATTTTTTTGGTGACACGGTTAAGGAAGGAGAGTTATAAATATACCATGGTTTTAATTGTACTAACCAGAAGCTCTTCCACCAGCAAGTGAATAAAAATAATGACTCCGCAAGCTCCCTCCAAGCTCTTTCCTCAATCCATTCATTAGACAATAACTCATTTAGGACACGGTGGGCCAAGCACTTTGCTAGGCATTGTGGCTTTATCAGTGAAAGGGCAGATATAAGCTCCGCATTCTGGGATCAATCAGCTGGGTCCAGTAAGAGTTAACAAAAACAACTGTACAGGATCCCCCAGTTTGCAAAAGCCTCTTACCCCAAATCCTCCATAGAGGCCCAGATATGACCAGCTGCATATATTAGGAGCCAGCCAGAGATCACTGCCCACTTCTCCCACCAGCTGCCTTCTAATCTGGCAAATGAAGCCTGCGTGCTCTCAGCGTGGTCAAGGGGAGGGGACTTTCCTTTGCATTTTTCCTGTCTCTAGATTTGGTCCAGACTCTGAGTTTCTGATCTAACCTGGGAACCCCTGAGCTGGCTGCTACTTTAGGGAGCAGTGTGTGTGTTGGGGGCTTTAAAACACAGAGATGGGAGGAGACGGGATCCTCTCACCATAACAGGAGCGAGTTCCCCTTACAAGTTTCACAGGCACGCACAGTGTTGGGTTCAGGGACTCTCTCTTGGATCCGCCCTCCCCAGAACTTCAGGGATATGATCACATAGTGCCTGCACACAGAGAGGCTTAAACTCTCCCGGGACAATCCCAGCTAGGCGTGGGTCTGGAGAAGTTCCCCCAGGAGAAATGGGGAATGGAGGGCACCTTAGAGAGCAGAGCTCTTTCCGAGACCGGATCAGGAGTTCGAAGGTGATGGATCAAGGTTTTTTCCCCTCTGGGAGAAACACGGAGGATGCTAGTGGGGGAGGGAGAGAGCTGGGCTGCAGCCCTGGCCTCACCCCTCACCAAGCCTGGAGGCTCGGTACCTAACCTTGCCTCCCAGTTCCCTTCTCTATACCAGGCCACAGGGAGGGAAGCGTGCGGTAGGCGGGACCCAGCGGTGCACCCCGTCCCAGCTCCATCAGGACAACAGCATAGAGATTAAAAAGATCGAGTATCCAATCCTGGGCCAAGCCACTCAGTGGCAGCTGAGTGATCTTGGGCAAATCACTCATTCTCTCAGAGTGACGGTTTTCTCACCTGTAACGGGGGATGCTGCTGCTACCTAACTCATTAGGTCCCAGGAAGTATTAAATAAGATCGCACACGTAAAACTTTAAAAAGGGTGGCTGGCACTCTGTCAGCCTGCGGTTATTATTTTTTAATCCTGTTAACCCTCAACTCCGCTGTGCTGTCCTACCCAAAGGAGAACTCCGGCAGCGCAATCTGGGCGCCACCTTCCTCCCGGTCCCCAAGAGCTCACACGCTCCCTTGGTCACGCCTAGAGCTGGCTTGGGGACATGGAGGGACACCTCTACTCATGCTCCCCAGCTCTGGCCGGCCGCGGGGAGACTCTGAGACCCGGCTGAGGCGCAGAGGGGGCGCCGAGGCTGTCCCCGGGGCAGCGACCCCGCCGAGGCTCTCCCACCCCTCCCGCAGCGCCGAGCGCGCAAAGAGAGAGAAAGCGAGAAAGGCGCGGATACTGGACCAGGCTTTGACGCGGATCTTGAGCTCGCCGTCCTGCGGCTCGGGCATGGCCTTCCTGCTGAGCCGCAGCTTGTTGAGCCCCCCGAAGCCGGCCAGCACCACCGCGCGCATCTCCTGGGCGTCCCCGAGGCGGTGCGAGCCGTCGCCGCCGCCGCCCTCCGCCGGCTCCTTGGTCGCCTCCTTCTCGATCATCTGCTCCGTCTCCTCCGCCTTCTCCACGCCTTCCTTGGCCATGGTGCGCCGGGGCGCGGGGCGCACGGGCTGCGGGGGCTGCGGCGCGGGGGGCTCGGGGCTCGTCTCCGGCGGGTTCCTCCTGTTGAATGTGGGATGCTCCGCTGTGCAATGGCTGCAGCCTCTGCGAGCCGCGGCGCCGCGGTCCACAGCCTCCGCCGTAATCCCCAGAAGAGCGGAGCCGCCGTCCGCCCCGCCTGCGCCCCCCACCTCCCGTCCTTGCTCAGACGAAGCCTCACTCCGGTTCCTGAAGCAGTCTCACATTAGGCTCTTGATCGCAGCCCTAAAACCCGGATTTGCCCAAGACCTGTGAATAAATAAAACACACGTAGAAAGGCCACCGTGTCATCCGTCGTGGGCGCAGTACTTGGTTATATACGGCGCGGGCTGGGGCGCCTTGAAATGGACAGAGATGAATGTCTGGGCCTGGAGGATGCCTTCCCGAGACAAGGTTGCCTCCTCTACCACGGATCTGCGGGGGCGGGCGGGACAGCCGGGAAATTGGGCTGTTTCCCAACCCGCTGTTTCTGGGTGGAAGGACGGAGAGAGTCGGGAAGCGGGAAGCTAGAGGTGCCACTCACTGCCCTGAAGCGTCCAATCCAGGGTCTTTTCGCTCCGGACCTCCAGGGCAGCCAGGATGCTCCTTCCCGGGGAACACCAGGGGCTTTCTTACCATGGCTAATTCTCACCACCTGCACCATTTGGGGCCATTAAAGAGGCTCCAGGGAAGACTCCGGTACCAGAAAATGGTCTTGTCCTTGTTCCAAACCCTCAGAAGACCAATGCGTACCCACTCCTGGACCCACACACACACACACACACACACACACACACACACAAAACACACAGTAATAACTGGCATTTTGCTTTGTTTTTTGCTTTTTGGAAAATAGCCCTTTGGAAAAAAGAGCTCATAGAAAAACTCGTATTTTCTGAAAAAAGGGGAGGGGGGGCGGATAGTGGTTTGCCTTGTGGCACTTCAAGGAAAGAGATGCAATGGAAGAATTGTAGGGATATATTCTAGTTGCTATGCCACTGCCAGCCTTGGGATCTTCCGCGACTCATTCAACCTTCCAGAGCCTCAACACCCTCATCCATAAATTGGGTACATTAGTTTTGTTTTCTGCATTGTGCAAAGTGCTGGGGTGGATAAGATTTCAGTGATGAGCAGTCCTTATGTTCGAGGAGCTCAACCTCAAAGCACAAGGCAGGAAGGACATAGTCAACAAATGGATATGGCATCATGAATGATATAAGTGCTTCTTCTCCCTCCATTCTCTCTGTGCCTCTCTGCTTTAAATGCCTTGGTCTTCTATTTCTCAAAAAGAGCATTATGTCTCCTCCTACCACAGGGCTCTGCACCTGCTGTCCCCTTGGCCTGGGATGTATGTTCCACCTCCTTCATAGATTTTAACTCCCACTTTATTCACACCCCAGTGCCCATTCCTTGTGGAAGGCATTCCCACCCCTAGGCTGGGTCTGTATATTTTACCGTAAATTCTCACGTCACTTTGTAACTAACTTTTATGTGATTACCTGATAATGTCTGTTTCTTTTACCCAACTGTGAACTGTATGTGGGCAGAAGCTGCTTCTGCTTTTATCCAGCACGGTTTCTCTAGGGCTTAGCCCATGATTGCTACATGGCAGAATATGCACAGAAACAGCTTGTTGAATGAATGAATGAGTCAGTGCCTGCAGATGCTATTGTGGGAGCCCAGAGGAAGACACCATTAACTTATACAGAGAGTTGGAGAAGTCCTCATAGAGGAGGGAACATTCGAGCTAGAGCTTGAAAGATGAGCCAGGTTCTTCAGGTAGAAAAGGTCACAAGCACATTCAAACACATAGAAAGGGGACAGGTAAAAGGGCTTTTGAGAAGATGCTGGTTTGTTCTATGTAGGCAGTGCCTTGGCTGTGTTTAGCCCTCACTGGACATGAGGCTGAGAGGTCTTATGCCATGCTATTCAATTTAAGATATAATCATGGAAGCACTGGGCACCACAAAAGGCTTAAAAAACAAAAGCAAGGGAAGAGCATTACCAGAACAGCACTTTAGGATGATGGCTTTGGTAGTAAGTGGGTGATGGATTAGATGATAGAGTTACTAGAAGCATGGAGATCAGCTAGAGATTATAAGGCAGGCAAAAACAAAACAAGTGAGAAGGTCCCCAGCCGAGGCAATGGCTGTGGAATGGAAGGAAGGGAGTTGAAAGAAGCATGAATAGACAGGCCTTGGTTAGTGAGTTGAGCATTTTATTGCAAACCCAAGTACCCAAATTGTTAATCCTGTTTACATTGTGAAATATAGTGTTTAGGCTGGATTCTATCCTGAAACAAGAATCTGAGTGCCAGTGGTTTTTTTTTTTGGAGATAATCCCAGGGAGCTCTAGTTGAGAAGCAGGGAAGTAAGACAGAGAATTGATAGCAGCCAATACAGAGTGCATTCATAAGCAGGTTACCACTGTGGCCGAATAGGGCTCAAAGCCCACAGGGGACCCTTGAGAGACAGCGTGGAACAAGCCTCAGAGTTTTCCTACACAAAGAGTGAGGACATAGGTATTTATTCACTCAATTCTATACTTGATTGTCCAAGAGCTGTTACTGGAAGTGTTATCTCCCTGGCATTTCCATCCTGTCCCAGGTCTCTGGGCCGAAAGAATTCCCAGGCAGAGACCTTTGGATGTTCTCCATAGGAGAATAGGGAATTCCAAGGGGATATAGCTTTGGCACTGATAACATCTGCAACGTATGTTATTGTTTTGGGAGTGTCTACTGTTCTTGACACTTTAGGTAAATTTTATAATTTGATCCTCAGAATAACCTTATGAAATAAGAATTACTATTCCCACTTTCTTAGAAGAGGAAATTGGCTCTTAACATGGTGAATGACTGTGCTCAAAGGAATATACTGAATACACTGGCTGTTGTGACTCCAAATCCATGCTGTTAACATCTCACTATGCATGTTTATTTGGATGGGTCAAACCAGTTCTGCCCTTGACTGATAATACTCCATGGCATTTTTGGATGTTCTGTGCTCTTTTCTTGGCCTCCTCATATCTCTGTCCCACCAAGTTCCCTTGCCTCGGTTCTGAGTGTTTTCCTTTGGCATTAGGAAAGTGAATCTACTTTGTAGTCAGCACACTGCATGTTTAAGAGAAAGTGTTTGTCTTATAGTGTGTTAAAGGGAATATAATTACTCCCTCCAAGGAAATCTTCTGGCTGTTTACAAACCCCAGATTATAATTGGTAGGCAGCTGATTATCACAGCAACCCAGAGGGAACACACCCCAGTTTGTGCTGCTTAGGGAGGAATACCCTCCTCTGAGTCCTATATACCGCTATTAAGTATTCTCAACTCTGCTCATCTGTGATGGAATGTGGCAAGAGCCATACTGCATGGCATACTTCCAAATAAACACAATAAATCAATTTTTAATTTATAAAATTGATTTCTTGGGCATTCACTCACAGCCTTAGTTGTGAAATTCCTTACATTGCAGAATAACATCAAACAGCAGCCATCGATGGTGAAACATAGTATTACAGCTCAGGTCTGTTAACTTGTAAATGGCCTGGGAAAGTGTGTGTGTGTGTGTGTGTGTGTGTGTGTGTGTGTGTGTGTGTAAGGGGGCAGGGAGAGGGAAGGAGAGTACAGATGGCCAC
>RJWJ010010349.1:0-47256 GCA_004363605.1 Indri indri
TCTGTTTAATTACACAAACCTTAGATCTACTCCTTCTTGTATAAGATTGGGATTTGGGGTGGGGCAAACCCGAGTTCTAAACCCAGAGGTCTGCTCCTCACTAGCCATAGGACAAGATACATGGCCTCACTGAGCTTCAGGTTCCTTGACTGTAAAATGAGGCTAAATATCTCCCTTCTACAATTCTTAAGAACATGAAGGCGGAATATGTGAAGCCCACACAGCACTGTATCTAGCTCATTGTAGGAGCTCAGTTTATAATGATTTCCTTCCCTTTGCTCAATACTCAGTAGAAGGGATAGAGCTCATTTATACTTTGGAAACCACCTAGTTTTATCTTTTACTTTTCATTTCATAAATCACATTGCTAAGAAGTAGGTTTCACAATGCCTAGTATTAAGATATGCTTTTTAATTGGAAGTTTGTTTTGACTACCAATTCAATATTTTTATCAAGAGTGTCAGTGAAGTGTAATGTTTAAAGCCGTAAGGCCTAAAGTGAAGCCAGCTGGGTTCAAGTGCCAAACTCACCATCTTGTGATCTTGTAGATGATGCTCATCCTCTCCACCTAAGTTTCTTTATCTCTAATATGAGAATAATAACCACCTTATTAGGGTTGTGAGTATGAAATGAGATAATACCTAAACTCTTGCTTAGAATAGAGCCTGGCTTCCTAGTAAACACTCAAAAAAGGGTGGGAAGCAATACAGATTAAAACTGGAGTGATTTTATGATTTTAATAAGCCATTACATTATAAATTTCATCAGAACTTTAGACCTAACAGCCTAAAATTTGGCAGTGAAAAATGATGACAACGTAAAGTTTCACAGGATGTTCACCTTCATATAATACTGCAAAGTACTCAAGTTTGAAAATACCGTAAGGAAAAATTCTACATGGAAAAAAATGTTTTAATCCAATTTCCACAGCCCCTTTAAAATTAAAATCTTATCTAGAGGCCCCATTGAATGAGTTGCACAGGAAGTCTTATTTTTCCAGGACTAGTCTAAAGATATTAAACTAGTGTGTTCACTTGAGAGAATAAGCAAGAAAGAAAACCCTTACAGAGAAAACACTTCCCTTTAACAAATAAACATAGTCTTTTTTGTTTTTTGTGCTGGGGTAGGAGGCTCTGTAAGGAAAGAAAGGGTTCAAAAATCTGAAATGGACCATGTTGTAGGTATGAGGGGCATTTTTATTCATAACATTTCCCTAGCACTTGCCCTCTTCTCTCCCGATGTTAACTGTGGAGATGTAAAGAATATTGGAATGTACACATTCCCCATGGGCACACTTGAACTCAAAGTCTGACCCTTTGTACTTCCCCCTTTTACAATTAAAATAGCTCAGCAACTTAGTGTTATATTTAACAACCATCAAAGGCCTCTTGTAGAACATGGCAGTGAGGAGGGAACATTAGGTTAGCTACTCGATATGCCAAGTTCCCTATCTGCTTGTAGTGTGGAAGGAAGAACATCTGGAGCATTTACCACCATTTATTTTTTAATTCTGGAACTTTATATTATACTTTCTCTTCTTGGATTTTGAGCTGACCTCTGCTCTTTCTTTTGTGGCAAGCTAACATCTCCGATTATGTTGTCAGAGCAGACTGAAAACCAAGAGGCCCTCATTAAAGAGTGGGATCTTTTGTTTCCTACTGAGAGTGTATCCAGGCATCACCCTCAGGTGACAGAGAGCAGAGACCTTGCTGGTATTCTTGATGCCAGTACAACTGCTGGCATTGACTTGTTTTTCCAGGTTCCTGGACAGTAGCAACAAGATAAGTTTACTATAAAGAAATAAACTTGCCTTTCATTTCGATACAAAGTATAAAATATGGGACTATTTATTAAGACGACAGGGTTTGTTCAAGGACATTTACTGTTGGTTCCCCTTAGGAAAATAAAATGTATAGAGGCAGAAGAATGTTCCTACCAGGTACAAATGCTATTTTCTAATTTCACATCAACATACTTATAAGGAGCCTAAAAGAAGCTGGTGTAGTTAGGCAAACTATGGCCCACTGGCTACCTGTTTTTGTCAATAAAGTTTTATTGGAACACAGCCACACCCATTCACTTACATATTGCCTGTGACTGCTGTCCTGCTAAAGTTGAGTAGTTGCCACAAAGACTGTATGGGCCCCAAAGCCTATAATATTTAGTATGTGGCCCTTTACAGAAATTTGCCATCCCATGGTCTAAGGCAGTTCATCTCCAGTGGTGCCTCTAAAAAGCTATTAAAAGCAGGGATAACTTACTGTTTCACCCTTCCCACTCAGTGAAAAGTGTCACTATGTCTGTCACTAGCGATGTCTTTGTAAGCATTCCAGGGCTGTGCCTGGTCTGATATGGCATATTTTCCCTTTTCCAGGTGAAATGTGAGGCCAGGTCAGCCTTGACCAAGCCGAAGAATAACCATAATAACTGTAAAAAAGTCTCAAATGAAGAAAAACCAAAGCTTGCGATTGGTGAAGAGTGCAGGGCAGATGAACAGGCCTTCTTGGTGGCACTTTATAAATACATGAAAGAAAGGAAAACGCCGATAGAACGAATACCCTATTTAGGTTTTAAACAGAGTGAGTATACTTGTTTTCATTTCTGAAATATCAAAACTGCTCAGATTCTTTGAATTGGAAAAAATAATTTTGACTCAGGATTATGTTGAAATCCTAATCTGGGGATAGTGCTCTCTGTTTATACTAAATCTGCAAATGGTCCACGCCAAGAATTTTTTCCCTGCCTCTTTCCGCTACGTTGTTCCCTTCTGGGACAGTTGCAGTAAGATATTTATAGGCTCGAATCCACTGCTTATGACTGGAAATAGACATGTTGAAAGTTTCTCATTTTCTGTTTTGTCAATCTTGAGTGTCTGTAACGCCTTTCTTGTGAGATAATAATGTGACGTAGCTTTATCAGGCACAGATGTTGCTTGTGAAAAAAACAGCTTTTAAGAGGAGGACATTTAAAGATGGACAAAACAACCACAAAGAGAAAACACATTTCCTAAGCCCCAAATTTGTTAAAAGATAACAAAAATCTCACTTCAGAGGAAACAAGAAATACGCAGATTTGCACAGAGGGCCTAATTTTGAATGACTCTGACATGGACTTTTAAATGTAAATGTCGTTGTATATTTGTGAGTAGAACAGGGAATTCATAGCTGGGTGGAATTCCATTTAAAAGAGAAAAAAAAAATCCAGGTCTTGCCTTGATTTTGCAACTGAACATATATTTTGCCTCTGTCTGGATTTAGTGGTGCACAAAGAGATGAGCCCCTGGCTTGAAATAGTATTTTCTCCAAACGTATCTTCCTAGATTAAAACCATGTGTCATTTTGATGAAGAATGTCAAACCTGTATGTTTTACATAACAATTTACATACCTAATAGCAATTGGCACTGATTGCAAGAGAACACTCGCAGCCATTATAAACTTATATAACTACGAATGATTACAATGTTTGTCTGAAAACTGGTTGCTTGAAATAGAAGTAAAATTAATGTACTATGAACAGCTTTGTTGCATTATGCATTGGTTCAGATTAAATCAAGGCCGAGGCAGGGCTCTTGATAGCTTTGAAATAGTGCAAGGTTCAATGAGGCTTTGCGAACATGTTGTGTCAAAGAGCCTTTTTAAAAAAGAAAAAAAAAACTTCATTTTATTCTTCATTTCCCTTACCAAGGAATCACTTGAAGTTCAATTTTCCCTTCCTGTAAAAGAAGCCAATCCATAGCAGTCCCATTCCATGGTATTTGGCATAAATGAACAGGGTTGCTAGCAATTTGGCATAGTTGTTTAACAGCATAACCATGTACAAGCCCTGCAAAGAGAAATCTGCTTGGAAAAAAAATATATTTACAACATCACGTAGGCCAGTTAGGGGACTAAGTGGGCTCATGACTCAATTCCTCTCTGAATGAATGTCTTCCTTCCCTTTGATCTGTTGTATCACTGCTGTCTTGCATGTGAAATATTTGTCTTCCTACTCATTGTAAGCCACTATGTGTTAGTGAAATATGGTATGAGCCTTTGGTATAGTGTTGCCATCAGACATCCTATTAAGAAAGTAATCATATTTTAAAGTGGCTGTTATTTATTGATTATGGAGAGTTCTTATCTGAGGGGAGCTTTTTATATTACCATTTAATCAATGACTTCTTTCTAAGGGTTGAACAAGACCAACTTCAATTTTGAAATCCCACAGTTTTTCCCAAAGACACTCTAATTTAGTTTCTCTTCCTTTGCTGACGGCAACAGGACTAAAACTTTGTCGTCCCTTATCCTAAAAGTAGACCCATTTTCATGGCTGTGTAACTGTTTCGTAAGAAATATTTTAAGTGATAATAATAGATCCTGTTGTTGAATGCCCTTAGGCAAATTGTTTCCTAAGAACTTAGCTCTCTGGGGTACTTTAGTGTTTCTTTTTTTTCTCTTTCTCATTGAAAAAAAAACAAAAACAAAATGTTTTAATTGACATTTCTTGGAAATATGTTAATGCAATGCTTATCTAAATACTTATTGTCCCTCTAACAGTTAACCTTTGGACTATGTTTCAAGCTGCTCAAAAACTGGGAGGATATGAAACAGTAAGTGTTTAAGCAACTTAAATGAAATAATTTTGCAATCTAACTTTCACCCTGTCTTTGACCAAAATGGAGAAAATGCAAAAGCAAACCGTCATTGACTGCCTTTTCAAATGGCTCTACACTTTTGGGGGTTTATTGGGCCACTTTTGGAAACAGTCCCAATTAGTTCCAGGTTTGGCAAAATTGTAAACTTGTCGTAAAAACTACAAGTGGAAAACATATGTAACTCTCCCCTGTCAGGGAAATTAGTTGGGTCTGTAATTTTTTCCCATGTTGAGAAAGGCCTATTATTGTACAATAAGCCAAGATTGCATAAAAGAAATTTCCCTTGGCAATGTACCTGACATCTGTTCATGTCTAATATGGGAAATGTATTAAAGGCTTTCAAAAGTAATCAGTATTGGCCATTAAGGAATAGAATGCAGCAGAATCTCCTCTCATTCTAGGGCAAAGAAGCTTTATTAGACAAGGGTCAGTGCTGCATAAACAGGAAGTTATCAAACTTATTCGGAACAGGCTCTGACAGTCTTTATCAGCTAATTCTAACTGACAGGAATGGGTTATTTTTAGCCCACAGGAAAATTTGATGGCCACGGACTTTTACAGCATGTATTTTGAACCAATAAAATGTTAGAGCAACAAACTGAGATTAAAATCTTGAAATAAGAAGAAAGAGCTGTGTTAGTACAGCACACAGAGATGACATCTATACTAAAATCAATTGACATAGGAAGATGTCGTCACTGGAAATATTTTCTCCTCCACACAATGATCAGATTAAGTTGTGCCATTTCTTCGGCAATTGAATAAGAAATTATTTTTTCTTTCCTTAAGAAGTAATCTGGGATATCTCTGTACCATAGTAAAATGACAGTAAAAGACACAAAATCAAGAAAATGAAATTCATTTTAGCCCAAACGTAATAACCAGTGTTTCTGGCCAGATAAAACATATTGTTCCACAAACTAATATAATGGTTTAATGTCAGGGGCTTGGGATGGGAAAAGAAGGGAAGCATTATATGATTCAGATAATCTGGTATTTACTGTAGAGATATCTGCTATGAATTCTGACTAAAAATCCTTTGATGTGAATATATATGCATGTAGTATGTTTATTTAA
Organism: Indri indri; assembly: GCA_004363605.1. Lineage (NCBI taxonomy): Eukaryota > Metazoa > Chordata > Mammalia > Primates > Indriidae > Indri > Indri indri. The sequence continues at coordinate 5,713 of RJWJ010010349.1, forward strand.
TGTATGGGGTATATATATGTGTTTATAAAGAAATATAATACATGAACTACAGATAAAATGTGCATTTCATAGACATGAATTTACTTGAAATATTTGTTTTGTCAAATGCCCTGTGTGAAAATAAATACTGTAATTTCTTACTTGGTTGAGTCTGTTGATAGGGGCAGGATATGGAATCCTTGCCACTGCAGCTCATAGTTTTGCAAAATCTAGAGCTAAGTATAGCTTTCATCCATGTGAAATAGATGATAACTTATTCAGGGGTTAGTCTTAGAAATTCAAGAGTCAGACCCCATAACCTTAGACTTTTAAATCTAGCTTTTAATGTTAAGAATAGGAATATACATTTTTATATGAACTGTGACTACAGATAGTTACATATATTGCACAATATTATGAAATGTCCTTTTAAACTCAAGAATTTTTTTTAATTCACTGATAAGGGAGAGTGCCAGAAAATTTCACAGCATCAGTTTTTCCTGCTTTTTGTATCTTCTGTATCTTGACAAAGATGTTTTTCTCTCCCCCATGCAACAGCAAGTTGGTGTAGAACATACAGAAGAAACTTCTGATAAGTTTCAAGGCATTTGCAGTACCCTTTGAACAAACAGTATTTATTCTTTTGTTGAATGAATGAATGACCACATAGTTACTGAATATCTTATGTGTGCAAGGCATTGTGTTAGACACCGTGGGAGATGAAAAATATCTAGGCCAGTGATTTCAGTCCTTATGATGCTTACCGCTCAGGAGAGGCAGTAATAATAATTATAAGACAAGGTGGAAAAAGATCAGTGCCCTGTACAGGTGAGATACTTCCCCATGTAGAGATAAAGGAAGAAAGGATTGCTGGCTCTGATGCCATTTGAGCAGAATTTTGGGGAATGGATGGGATTTAGATGATGAATGGCCATGCCCTCCAGAAAGACAGAATGAATCAAATAAGAGGAAAAAAAAAATGAAATTGGAGGTGGAATAAAGTTGGGCATAGAGAGTTTGACTAACTTAATATAGAGTGACTAGGTGGCTTGGACAAGCAGCCATGCAGGGGAGTCTTCAGAGAACAGGACATAGAGAAGATGGAGCCAAGTGAGGGAGGCCTTCCAGTGCTAGGCCCCGGATGCTGGGTTCCCAGATGCTAGGTTCCCAGATGCTAGGCCCCGGATGCTAGGTTCCAAGATGCTAGGTTCCCAGATGCTAGGTTCCCAGAGTTATTCAGGAGGAGGTTGGTGGGGGGGTGGGGGTGGGGAGGTGTTGTATGGAAGGTTGTTGACTCCTGTCTCTGGTGATTAGAGTTGCTCTTCTCTTTTGGGTACTGTGGGGTCACCTTCATAAAGGGAAATTTATGCCCTGCTTTTAGGCAGATAGAGGGAAGCCAGAAATTCTTCCTACGTCTGTTAATTCTTGGTTGCCTTTAGTTCAAAATAATCCTTATGCCAACATGGCATATTTGGAGGGGAGTGGCAAATTCTGATCCCCTCCACGGGGGTCGGGGAATATGGAACACCAGATTGGCATCTGCCCTCCAGAATTTTAGAAGAAATTTCTCCTTCCTTTTTTCCTTCCTTCCTTCCTTCTTTCTCTCTCTTTTCTTTTCTTCTTTCTTTCCTTCTTTCTTTTGTTTCATGCTATTGGTCCTGTAGGCACTTAAGTTTCCTACTACTGTTCTGCATTTAAGCTTTTGAACCACCTAAGTATAGAATACATGTTTCTCTTGCATATTTTGACTAATAAAACTGTGAGATGTTCAGTGAGCTTTCAATTTTGAAGTCAGTCCAGGAGATGTATGAATAATATCCAAAGTCTGAGGACTTAAGCTGTCATCACGGCGTTGTTAGAAAACACTTATCTCTGAGATTATCTGATGTCAGAAACAAGTGTGGACTTGTAGTCATTTAAAGCTCAAAAGAGATCTTAGAGTCTTCTAGATCAGTGGCTCCCAAAGGCTACTTGGGAACTGGGGTTTAAGTTTTCAGTGAAGAACTTTAAAGTCTAAGTAGTTGTCTAGACCCCTAACCTCAAGCTATGGACTCTGCAATGGGGCCTGCGCCTGAGAACCAGAGAATCCATTTCTTTTAAGCTACCGCAGGTGATGTTAATTCAAAGCCAGTGATAACAATGATTATTAACACTTACCTAACTGTTCCCATGGCTTCTAGCTTCAAAACACGGCCCCTGTCTACATCAAATATCAAAGATTAGAAAGTTGTCTTCATGCTATTGCTATATAAACATGTAAGTATATTAACATTTCCTCTGCTCAGGAGCAGCACAAAGTTTCTGATGAGTATTTTTCCATTCAGTAAAGTGATAGTCTAAGTTGGGACTCAGTAAGCTATTTTCATTTTGAATGAGGGGAAGTATAGTGCTCTGACGTTTTTATTCTTTCTGAATTGGCCTTTGTGCAAAAAAAGGATTCTTGCTCTGCTCCATTCCATACTCTCATTTCACAAATGAGAAAACTGGGTCACAGGGAGATGGAATGAGTTGTATGGGACCCTCGTGGCTTTCTTCACATTCTGACTTGGTGAGAATTTGGTGCACAATTGTCTCACTCTCCATAGCGTCACTAGGAGGAGAGAGATTTATAAATGATTGTTCTTTGTGCCTTCCATCTCCAGCAACCTCTCATGTATCCAGAGTGCTTTCTATAGATTTTGAGTGATGTTTTGGAAAAAGGGTCTAATAACCCACTTTCATTAGTAGCATCTTTCAGTCTGTTCTTTGCACCTAACGTGAGCCTTACCGAGATACACTAATTGCTAGCTGAGATTTTATCTGATTCTTAAGAAAATATATGTGAATTTAGGAGATGGGTCAAGAAGTCTGGATAATATAAACATTCAATAATAGTAAGAAACTGCAAGTGTAAAATTTGTAGATGCATCACTTCTGCTAAAAACTTGTGATTGGATAAAAACATCTCTCTGGAATCCCTTCTGGTTATAAAAAGAGGCCATCTTAATTGGCTTGTTTTTGTTTGTGGTTATAAACTATTCCAAACCTTCTGGTTTGAATTGCGGATTATGGATTATTTCATTCCAGCCCTCCACAACCCTCAAATTGAATTAAAAAAAAAAAAAAGGAGCAGAAATTTTATTTTAAGCCTTTATAGCATTTGGCTAATGGCTATACACAATTCTCTCAGCCTCCTCTGCCTTTGCTGGAAATGTATAGTGTGTCTCTTCATCCTTAGGTTTAGAGATCATAAATATATTGAATGGAATGGATTTCCTAAAAAACAATATTCTGGCATTTTGATTGGTTGGCAGTGAAGACCCTTCCTTTGCAGTGTACCCAACTTTTCCTTCTAAACGTATTAGAGTATGGATCACCTACAGTTGAAGAGGCAGAACTGGATTAAGTTTTGCTGATGAGCTAAAGAGGCCTTCACTTCAGTGTCTGGTGAAGCAATTAATGCTGGAGGAGTAGCTTGGGCTATTACCGGGATGCAGCATATGGAGGGTGGTGTGCTGAAGCGATTTCCATTTGGCTAACCATTTGATGGCAAGCCAGAGGCAATGTTTGGAGAGAAGGTGAAGTAGGGAAATGGGTCTGGAGTAAGTCTCATCCTTGAGGCAGAAAATGATGCACAGTGGTGCTTCTAAGAATGTCAGTTTGCAGTCCCTCCTCTCCCCACCTGTGAAACAAGGCCGTTATTTTTCATCTGGAAGAAGAAGTCACTTTTCTTGCTGAAAGGATTAGACTTTGACATCAAATTCTGGCTTTGACATCATTTCCAAGACATCCTCTGAATCTAACCCTCATTCTCTGGACAGACAAAGCCTCTTGCTTAAATTCAAAATTCTCGAGGCCAAAGATGATGTCATGTAGTTTTGAAAGGCTCCAGTTCCTGGAGTACTACCAGGAAAAAAAAGTCATCTTCCTTGAATTCAGTCCGCCCTCAAGGTGTCCTGAGAAAGAGGCTGTTTCTCAGACCAGCCGGGCAACACTGCTCACAGGCAAACTCTTTTTTTGACTTCATATTTCCTACACGTCCTTAAACCATTGGAAGAACTTAAGTCCGAAAATATTTCTGATTGCTGTTTCTTCACCAGCCCACAAAAATACCGGGATTATGTCATTCCTGATTTCTCAAACATAGAGAAATCCAGGTCCAAGAGCATGTCTTGGGTTAAAATAGTGGTTTTCCAAATTTTTTTTTTTTTTTTAAGTAACAGGATAATTTTCATCAGATAAAATTGTGGAAGGGACAGATTTCCTTTTCTACTCACTAGATCTGTTTTCTTGGCCGAGATTGGCAGTGCGAGGAGTCAGTTTCAGGCTACCTTTAAAACATCACCTGGGTTCTAAAGAGCAGTTTGAAAACCACTATATTTATAAGCAATGAAAACTGTACGAACATAATAGATGTTCACAGAGCTCCTTGGGTCTTACCTACACTAGGGAAAGAAATAACTTTCAAGTGTCTTCAAAGCAAGATTAAGTCTCACATGCACCCAGATCGGTTTATTTTACTTGAGTATATTCTGCTCAATTTTTCATCATGCTTTGTGGTTAATTGTGTGGGGTTATGACTCCTGCTAAATTATGAACATTTGAAGGCACTAACATCTCTTTCTTTTCATGATATCTCACCATCTCCGTCCCCTCCTTTTACCCCTGTGCCTCTGTAGCAACCGGCACAGTGCCCTAAAATGGTAAGCGGTAGTAGACGGTGACATCATGAATCCCTGTCATCTTAAGTGGGGACCTTGAAGGGGAGACAGGGGAAACACACCCAAGAGAAATCACTGCTTGGATGAATTTGGCCATCTTCTTTAGGAAGAAGAGAGCCAGAAGTTGTCTGTTCCCTTGAAAGCCTAATATAATAGAAGACCAAGTTGAAACAGGAACATAACCAGGAGGCCTAAGGCTTAGTGAGAGAGTTGATCAAACTAGCCCCTTCGCCAGATCCAATTTTCCAGCTGAATGGGGCTGGGGGCTGAAAACTGGGAGGCAGACATTGGTTTTACCATGGATGGAATTTCAAAGCTAACACACATCCAGAGAGGACCTTGGACAACAGAATAAAAACCCTAAGCAAACACATAATTAGGCACAAATAAAACATCTTAATACAGAAGGCAGATTTACATGAAGCCCAATAGGTGGGCCAGGAAAACGGCTCACACCCTTTCCTCTTCCCTGATTGGGAGCTCTGAGACCCATTCATTGTGAGTTTTCACACGAGGGGGCAGAATTTGGACATTTCTAGATATGGAGTCTATGGTTAGTATTCGAATTAAAAGTACATCTAGAGGCAAAAAAAAAAAAAAAAGAAATGTGTGCCCAGGAGAACTGTGTACTTGAAAGCATGTAACTGTTGGGACGAGCACATTGTATGACTTTCCTGTGGAAAGAAAATATATCAAAATGGCCTGATTCACACAGGCGGGCCAGTGGACGCTCGGTAAGCGGAGGAAGCACTTCCTCGATGGCCCAGCCCAGTCTTCACTCCACATGAACCGTTGCTGGTAAAAACTGTATTTAAACACCAGAACTTACTAGCCAGGGGGCTCACACAGACCTTTGGGAAGCTGCACACACACGACTTATTAACGCCCATGCTTGCTGCCGGCTTCCCGCGGCCACAGTTTAAAACCTGGTGTGAGGTAGACTTTTTCCCCCTTTTGATAATGCATTATTTATTCTTAAGCAGTCTTGTCACTTCTGCGATAGGTGAGTGTTTAATAGGGCATTCCCTAGCCTCGATGCAGGGAGGTGTGGGCAGTTTTGCATACTAAATGTCCGTCAGCAGTGGCTCTCTCCTGCTCATTGCATTTTTTGCAGTCTGTATTATTTTGTTTAGATATTTGCTCACTTGCTCATTTTGGGTTTCCCCCACTAGAATGCAATCCTCTTGGGAGTTGGTTCTGTTTTTCATTGTTGCATCCGAGCTGCCACATTTGTTAGTGTCTATCAATAGATTCAATATCTATTCAATGGAATTTCAGTGAATTAATAGATGAGTATGAGTGGATGGATTCTGATATAATTGAGGCTTATCTGCAGGTCAGTATGGACATGATACAGAACATCTGTTCTAACTAGAGGCACAAGTGGTCACGGTGGAAGAAACCATGATTTTACTTCATACTTTAAGAGTAAAATCTCAGAGCACTGTTAACCCAACCCATCCCCTTAGATTCTTGCTGTCCTCTTAGCGATATTTCCCTATTGAGAGAGACCAAAAGCTAAAGTTTGAGAGCTCGTAACAGAAGCTGTGATTCCCACAGTCATCTGCCTCATTTTAAGAAAATGGCCCCCAGAGTTCTAGCTGCAAACATGGGCTATTCATCAGGTCATTCTGATGTGGAGGCTGCTTTGATGTAGTGGAAAGAAGTCTGCTCTTGGGACCCTAAGACAACCAGTGTGGGTTCTGGTTTTGACACTCTTGCTGTGTGTCATTGGGCAAGCGTGCAACCTCTCTGAATCTCATCTGTGAATGAGATTCCTATAACCTGCCTCACAGGCTATGGGAGGATTAAATGATATCATGGATGTGAAAGTCCTTTATAAAATATAAAATACAGTGCACACAAGAGACACAAGGATGACTAGCGGGGACACACATAGGCAGTTTTCTGGTCCTGCTGTGCTCCCCGGGGCCGGCACATCTCATCTGAGCGAGAGGAACATGGACGTGTGTTTCAAGGGTCCTCGGTATCCTAAGGGCTTTGAAGAATCATGTAGACTCTTGGAAGGAGATCCTGTTTCTTCTTCCTTGATATGCAGGCCTTGAATAAATCAACCTGAGATTGTATCATTTAAAGGTTAGAGGGAGATTGTAATTAAATATAAAATAATTATCAAAATACGTATTTTGAGTGTTTTGAAAGAGGTTTGAAACCATAGGTTATAAGCTAAGCCAAGCCATAAATAAGAGGGACTTTATTTCCAGTTATACCTGCTAGTAGATATAAGAGGTGGTTTTGTCTAATGAGAACTATTGAAACCAATTGGTTGAAGAATGCTTCGTGGGAAATCAGACAATGCAAAACTAACATTGTCTCAGGTCCTACTTGGGCCCGTTGAGAAGGATTTATGGAAATGAAGGAGTTCTTTTTATTTGAAATGGAAAAGATACCATTTACCCTGTAATATTTAACCACCATCTCCTCCTCCTTAGATTACAATTACAGAGCCCGGCTTGCAAGTTGAGATTTTTCCCCCCTGATTGCTGCTTTTAGCTCCTCAGTGAACTCCACTGGTAGCTCTGTGGGTATTTTTCAAAAGAAGCCTCCTGCTCTGATTTGTATTAAGTGCCACCGGCACCTTTGCCATGGCCTGTCCCCTACACATTCCAGTAACAGAGTTTTTCTGTAACCCTGCCTAGAAATGTTCACAAGGACCTCCAAACTTGTTCTGTCTTCCTAATTTCAAGGAAACAGGAGACTTGCTTGGATGTAGTAAATGATGTGATTTCCCCAAATTAATCATTTGCCAGATCTTGCATCTGTTATTTTGTAAAATCTTAATTTATGTACAAAAATAAAATTAAAGAAAAAAAAAAAAACAAGACCATAGTGTGCAGCTCAGTATATTGCAAGCTGTTTGTTTTTATTCACTCAATAATATACATAACTAGCATTTTAACTTTGGAATTCATTAGTTTTCTTAGGATTTGATCGATATCCCATTTTCCTGACCTAAGTGAATAAAAATAAACAGCCTGCAACATTCACAGTTTCAGATTTTGGTTTTGTTTTGGTGGTTAGAGAAACTGGCATAAAAATATAGCCTGAAATGACTGTAAGTTCCACAACCAACTTGATTATTTAAATTAATCTGTGTAGTAAATTTATTTAGTTTTTAAAATAGGCAACGCATCGCATGTTTCAAAAATCAGGAGATACAAAAGCAGGTTTGGTGAAAAATCTTTGTTTTTTTACCTGTGTATCCTGCCACCCATTTCCACATGCCTCAGGCAACCGATGTTAATTTTAATTCATTTAAACCGATGAACTAAGATATAGCTTAGCTCAAATCTGATTTTATTTCGATACTTTATATCATATGACACAAAGGAACAGCCTATGAGTTTGAGACCTTGGCAGATAGCTACATGAATATCCAGGGAGGTGTCTTAAATGAAATGCACCAAGGGTGACAAAATATAGATCCAAAAGTAGAATTCCATTTTTATTGTAAAGGAAAGTGCTGAAAGTGAGATCTTGCTATAAAACCATAAGTCTCCCTATATACTCATTTGGACTTCTCTGTTTCTGGGTTTCCAGAACAGACTGTTCCCTTCTGAATGTTGCATATGTATTGAAGCCTGGAACTGTGAGTCTATTATGATGCAAGATTGAATTTCCCATTGCCGTTTTTTCAGATAACAGCCCGCCGTCAATGGAAACATATTTATGATGAATTAGGCGGTAATCCTGGGAGCACCAGCGCCGCCACTTGTACCCGCAGACATTATGAAAGGTAAGACACCGTTTCTTGGAAAGTCCTTGTATAATTAAAAGTATGTTAATTGGAAGGAACTTCTGGTCAAGGATAAGACAGAGCAAGTTTAAAGGACCTTTTGGGAAACAGAAAATATCCCTCTGGCATTTTGCTTTTCATACCACCTTGTGATTTTCAGGGAACATGGCTTTCTCTGGTTACAGGAGCTAAAATTAGATGTTCTTTGGTTTGGTTTTATCCTGTGACCACCTGCCTGACAATGCCTCCCCCTCCCCCAAACATAGATTACTCAGTATGTTCTTTGTAGGTTCTTTTACTATGAGAACCTTTAGCTTCTGGAAAACACAGATCTGCAATGTTACTGGGAGGTTGCCATGTAACTGTTATTAACATTGAAAAGTAAACATTTTTGTAATAAGAGAAATGGCCCCAGATTAGCTGTTGTTTTTTTTCTGTCTTGGTATTTTTCTTCTTCAGCTATGCTTTTGACCCAGGAAATCTTGCCAAGCTCTGTGTGGCTTAGTTTTCTAACACTTTCAGCCTATTTCAGAAAAGTGATGATAATGCAGTTAAGAAGTAATGCAAAATTAGCCTACTGTGGAGGTTGTATCCGTAGATTTCCCCTTTGCATAAGGACTCTATTACCCACACCACTGAAGATCAGTAGCAAATTCATGCATTATCCTTCCTCTGTGTTAAAGCCCTTACTGAATTTGTTTAGGTCATGACAACTTCCTTATAACTGGCACTTCCCTTTGGGTCCTATATGTGCATCTTCAGGCAACACCATTTAACACATCAATTCTCAGTCATGGTTCTTTTGTACAGTTGTTCTTGTATCTGAACTACGTTTGACTCAGCCTCTGTAGTATGACCATTCAATAAAACTTAAAATGTTTTTGTAAGAATAATCAGAGTACATTGAGTTGGGTTTAGTATACCATGAAAAATTCCCACAAAGTATTCCCAAGAGATTGCCTTACTTGGCAGTGTTGTAATCCAAAAGGATTTTTAAAAATTGATGAAGACATTCAAATTATTGCTCTTTATAATACTGTTTTTCAATACAGTACATCAGTTTTTTAAATGTGAGTGTTACTTCTCTCAGTATTTAATACGAAAGCTCACATATTCTCACTGTACATAAAAGGTACACCACTGATATGCTTGTATGAAATAGCATTGGTACCTCAGGTGAGTGTTCTGAAAATAACATCTAAGGTTACCATAGTCTCCTTGTTTTTGACTTACAAGTAAAGGCTTCCATCAGAACATTTTTATTAGAAACACCATCTCCACTTTCAAATAGCCGCTATTCTGAGAGTGGACATCCCTTTTTTCCATGTGCAAATGTTCTCAACACCTGAACTGTGAAACTCGAAGTATCAGACAGCAGTTAAAATTTCAAAAAGGATGGCAGGACATGGTGGCTCACACCTGTAATCGCAGTGCTTTGGGAAGCTGAGGCAGGAGGATCACTTGAGGTCAGAAGTTCAAGACCAGCCTGGGCAACATAGCAAGATCCCATCTCTACAAAAAAAAGTTTTAAAAATTAGCAGTGCGTGGTGGCATGTTTCTGTCATCCTAGCTAATTGGGGGGGGGGGGCTGAGGTGGGAGGATCGCTTGAGGCCAGGAATTTGAGGTTACAGTGAACTGTGATCACACCACTACACTCCAGCCTGGTTGAGCAACAGAGTGAAACCCTGTCTCTAAAAAAAAAAAGAAAGAGAAAAAAAGAAGTATGTCTCAGCTGTTAGCCAGCTCACCTAGTTAAAGAATGAAAATATCTATCAAATGAATTATAAAGCATCACATGGTCCAAATAAATAGATAAGTTTTGGGAGGGAGAGAAGGATTGAATCCAGTAGTATGTGTGTGTTGGGGGGAGCTGTATGCATGTGTTTAATCTACTCAAGCAGTTGTGTGAATGAAAGTAGCCTTCGTCTTAAAGGAAATGCAAAGATATATTCTTTTGAAGATTGTATACTTTGTTTCATGGTTTCCCTTTTAGAGTAGCAGATGCCCAAAAGCCCTGGATGAGTCAAATTGGGAAATTCTAGTAGAGATACTACAAACATTAGCGACTAAGAAACATTATTAAAAATTTTTTAAAAATTTCTCTCCTCCTTCTTGGGAGTAGAATGGATATTTCATAAAGGTTTGGTCTCCCACGGGATTAAATTTTTTGAAGAGCTATGTTTCTTTTTCAAATCTAGAATTTGTCTAGTCTGTGTATCAGTCAGGGTACAGGAAGGAAGATAGAAATCACACAAAGTATTCAACAAAGAGAATTTGCTACAGGCAGTAGCTTCAACAGGTATTGATGTGAAGCGCTATAAGCTAACATGGAGGTAGTAATCTGGGTTGCCTAGGGCTGAGAGAACAGAGAGAAGAGGTTGGGGTATCACCACCCCGAAGTTTGGAGACTGTGCCTCAAAGAGCTGGGGTTCAGATCCCTGGAAAGAGGGAGTCACCCACCCAGCCCTGGTACTTGAGGAGCTCAGAGGAGGAACACTACCCAGCAGGCTCAAACCTGAGGAAGCAGCGCTCCCCGGCTGCTGCTAGACCTCAGAGGAAATGCATCGTTATTTTGGGGTTGACACTGATGAACAGCAAACAAAATAGAAAAAAGGCAGTCCTTTCTCCCCTCTTCCTGCTTCCCAGGGTCCCCTACACATGCAGAACCCCAACAAGAGGACAGCGGACAAAATGGACATGTGATTTACAAAGTCCCAGTCCTGGCATCACCAAGCAGAGGCTAGAAGGGTGGATGTGGAGCTGAGAGACAACAGTTCTTCTGCCAAGTGGGAACCCCCATATGGAGAGCCCTGCTTGTGTGGTGACCCCAACAATGGCAGTGCAGATCCTACAACCAGGCTTGAGCACAACTGTTCCAGGGTGATTAGCAAGGTCCTTAACCTTTCCCTGGCATTTCCTTTTGCTACCCAGACCCTCTCCCTCACGTTGTGATCAGATGCAAATCGCTAACTACCAAAATTTGAAGATCATTGATTTTATTTGCAATAATGCCACTCTCACTCAGTTGAACCAATCATGATTTTAAAGGAATCACCCCATAGTTCCTGTGTGGGGAGGGAAGCCTGGGAATTACTGCTCTAGATGTCTTCTTTTAAACTGGTTCTACCAGAGAAAGGCAGAGGACACACTGATCTGTCCAAGGACTTTGGTCAAAGAAGAGGCTGAAGCTCTTGGCTAAAACTTTGTGATTAGGGTGGATTCCATCCATTATTGCTAGTCAAAGGCTGCATGAACACAGATAAAACAGAGATGGCTGGATGGGTGAAGAGCCACTGTTTTCAAGAAGGTTCAAGGAGTTGAGAAGGGACAGGACTTTGCAGGCAAACGTCTAGTCTGGTGATGCCTTTGGAAATTTTTAAAGCCTTCCTAACCAGATCAGAGTGATTGGAGTCCCCAGCAGGCTGGTGGTTCATCTGGTCTCTCATTCTTTTCACTCCGTTAAAGAGAATTACTCCTTTTCCTATTTCCCTACCACCAGCTTTGCTCTCCTAGATGAAGAAGAAGTGAGTGATCTATGCATTATCCACTGATTTATTTTTTATGCACTGTGGTTCATGTTTCCAGTAAATGTTTTCATTTTACAACAAGAAAAAAGTAGCCGGTTCCTCAGTAAAATGTTGCTTGTATATTAGTTGGGCACTTTTGGTTTATTAATGAGTGTAATAATGAAAGTGTGGGTTGTTGAAAAGAATCAATGGGTGTTTTTATTTAAGGCATAGCAGAAATGGTACAATGCTTGTGAATACATCATTGTCAACGGAAGGCCTGACTCGTCTAAACTTGCCTCTGATTGGTTTAAATCAAATAGGTCCAAGCACTTCATAAAAATGTCTTTGTCAGCCTGGTTTTGCTTCCAAACCTATTCATCTCTGTCAGTTTTTAATATTAGTACCAGGCTCCTGGCCATAGTCCATTAGTACTGTACTTAATTGCTCGTGTTACAGATGATTACCAATATAAAAAGCATTAATGTTTTCCCATCGCAAGGCTGTTACTATGTAGATGTCTCAAACTCTGCAAAGCTAATGAAATGTGGTTATTCTGGACATTTCTTGCTCAGGATTTATAGATAAAGTTACTGTAGATTATGATGCAAAGAAAAGTGCCTACTGCCTCCCAGGCAGGACCTTGTCAATGGAACATTTTCTTTCTTGTCTAACCCTTTACTTTAGGTACCGGAATCACTTCCTTCTATCAGTTAGTAAAGGAACAAAAAGGAAAATGGCTACTTTTATGGAACTCTCTTAGCTTGATTTTCTGGAATGGTAATTCACTTAAAGGCTTTGTTTTCACATGAAGATTTCTTTTCTTTTAAAAAAAAATGTTTTTTGAGCACATGCAGGGGAAAAAAATCTTTACACAGAATACCAGATTACTGGTTTTAATTTTCCTGAATAAATTACATGGTCTTTTTCTGTGGAGCACATGAAGTTGTTATTAGGGATTTTAAAAGGAGCATTAAGGCCAAAGCACTTTATGATGTGCGTTTCTGAGTATTTAGAAAATCAAAATCATAAACAAATGTGTTTGTGAGGAAAATGAGCAATTGTGCTTCATCTCCTTGCATATGTGATGCCTGGTTTCAAATTCTGACCTCTTGCTTTTCCCATAGGCATTTCTTAGACAAGGTTGCCGTGCTGCATGGCTGAGGCAGCTTCCTTTGCAGGGATCTAGGGTGGGCCGTGCCCAAGCCAGGTGCACTTGCTTCTGTCTTTTTACTCTGAAGGCAGAAGGCATGGTGTGAGAGGCTTCATAATTTGAGTAAGATAAGCATATGCCTTAAGATAAAGACCACAAATATGTCTGGGTCTAAGGAACTCAATTAATCATATCATGGTGAAAGGTCAAGAGAAGGGAAGGGAAGTTATAGTTCTGTTCCTGTCATGATGCAGGACATGATTCTGCGCATTCTTGCTCATTGTGACACCCTTGAAGTTAATAAATATACAATTCAGAAAGTCACAGACCGGATCTCAGAATTTGATATTTTGCGAGATCCCTTAGCAACTCCCGAGACCAGTGCTAATCAAATGAGGTTTTTGACCCGTCTGTGACCTGTTTGCCACCAGCCCATAATGAGCTAAGCATGGCAATTTCGAATAAGCATCGATATACTTACACTGAAATTTGCCAGAATAACATTATGTCCATTGAAGGTAATAAAAAAAATCGGGACTTGTATTTTGTATGCCTTTTTAAACTTCGTTTTTCTAGTAATTCATTTTTATGGTAGTTTACAAATGCATCAGTCAGCAACAGATGGGAAATCTAGAAAGCTAGTCCATTACTCAGGTCATTGGAGCAGCACTGGCCTGCATCCGGGTCACAAACTCAGATGTTCACAGGGGCAGGTCGCGTAGGTGAGCACAAGGGATGAGCACTGGGAAAGTGGGACACCAGCTCGCAGAGCTGGGGCCAGAAAGGCGCACTGAGATCAGCCGACACTCTTGCTGTATAGGCGGGTGCAGTCTGTGCGCTTCCTGACCTTTCGCGTTTTCAAGTTCTTATTTATGTGAAATCACCTAACTTGGAAATATTGGCTCCAATATTTCTGAAAAGGCTTTGTATAAGCTAAACAGAACGTGCCCATGTGCAAAATGCAGCCTGCAGGCTGCCAAGTTCCCTGAGAACTGAACTTTGCTTGACACGAGGACTTCCAGCCTCCGTCTCAGCTCCCTGCAGTGGGAGCGCTCGGAGGGAGCGTCGCTGTGGAAGGCGCTCTTCCTCCAAACACTTCCCCACGTGCTGAGCTAAAGGCCTTCTGCGGTTCTCCACTGACCCTACCTTGCCTTTTGGGGCTGACTCGCATGTGCTCCCTTCTCTGTGATGGGCTTCCAGATGCTTGTCAGAGCTCCTCTCTCACTTCCAGTCTTCCTATTCCGTTCAACCAAGCCTCAGAGCACGATTTATGGACTTTCCCCGGCTTGGCTTGCTCTCACGTAGAAGCCTCCAATTCGTGTCACTCAGAATGCCCAAAGCTACTCCAGATGTGGCATGTAGTGCTTCTTGGGATGCAGGCAGTGTCAATCTATCAACACAGCCCAAGATTACATTTGGAATTGGTAAGAAGCCCTCTCCTACTGGCCTATTTCTTTTTCTTGGGTAGGATAGATTTGCCATTCCATTAACTGCCTTTTTCCTTTGCTGCTGTTGTCAAGAGCTAATCGGTGGTGTTTGAACACCTACCACATGCAGAGCACTCTCAGGGGTAGTGAGAACGGATGAACCAAAGAGTTTAGAATAGTCCTGGCAAACAGTGAGGTGCCGCCCATTCTACCACATTTACAGCAGAGGGTGAGGGAACAAGATGCCGCTTCCCCTGAGCCCAGGTTCAGCCTCAGAATCCTTCTCGATGTGACACCCCAGGTAGCCACCACCAACTCATTAGACCTGGAAGGTGCTGTGATCCTTGGTTTATCTGACTTATCACAAGATCTTACCACAAGGCCATACACACATGGAAGAGAGCTAAATGGTGAAGTCTATAAAAACCAGATACATAATAGATAGAAATAATAAGTTCAACAGGAAGAGAGAATTCAAAGAAGGAAGAGAGAATTTCCAACGAAAATGAGCAAAGTCTTCCTAGAGGATCCAGAATTTGAACTAGATCTTAAAGACGTAGGGTTAGAACTTAGGGTAGATCATTATGTGTTGCCTAAAATATTTCAGTTATAGAATTCAAGAATAGTTACTGTTCTTGAGAGCAAGGACCATGTGATATTGCCTTCATCAAAACCTCCCAAGTGTACCCAGTACAGCATCATGGACATGTCAGGGACTCGGGATATAGGTGTTGAATGAACTAAATTAAATCCGATCAAAAAGAATAATTCCCTCTGGAAAATGTGTGTGAAGAAG
Organism: Indri indri; assembly: GCA_004363605.1. NCBI lineage: Eukaryota > Metazoa > Chordata > Mammalia > Primates > Indriidae > Indri > Indri indri. The sequence continues at coordinate 21,032 of RJWJ010010349.1, forward strand.
TAGGGAATGAGGTGGTAGAAGGGGCTGTCAGGAAATTCTAAGGCTGAATTTCCAAACCTGGTACCCCAAAGGCAGGTATCGTAGTTCACCCTCTCAATATCTATTAACTCTCTAGCCCTTCGGTCCGACAGGTAGAGTATGCCCATCCTCACCCATGGTGGGGTTGCCCAGTTGTGTGGACTTTCTTCTCCTTTCCAGATACTGTTTTGTTCATGGGAGCCCTGGCCAATGGCCACTGTATGGGTCCTACCTCTACAACACTGCTACCCAGGCACTCTCATCTCCCTTTTGCCCAAACCAGCAGAAGGCGCCCTGGCCCTTTTCAACAACCAGCAGCCCAGGAGATCAAACGCAACTTGCTCAGGTTTAGGCAGACTGAGTTTGTGCAGCTTGTCTTCCATCTGCACCGCACCAAGCCCGTTCTCACAGGGGCCTGAATCAGGTTGATGCAAGTGCCCTACACCCAGAGTAGCTTCTTCTTATCATCTGTAAAGAATTTCTCTCCAAAGGACAGTCAGGTAATTTCATACACAAGAGCCTCGCGCTCTGTCTCGCTCAGCATGCCTAAAATGCTCTGATAACTTTCCAAGGCCTGGATATTTCAAGAAACTTTTAAAAAAGGAAAACAAAGCCCTCGCCAGACCCTGGAGTTGAAAAACTGGTTTCTATTTAAAAAAAAATAAACAACAGCCTTTGAAAAAATCTCTATTTAAAAATTCTCAAATTTGCCTCTAAATGCAAGTTGTAATTAATAGAAGTTAGAGTTTACACTGTGGAGTGTAAAAACACCCTCAGGCACAAACTAATCAAGTGTGTATGTCATGCTGTAAACTACAGCAAGTTCTTTGTTTGACCCAAAAAAAAAAAAAGTTTGCCAAACAGCAGTTTTTCTTTGTCAAGCTCCTTTATTATCTCATTTTTGTTTTTACTCTACTCCCCCTATCCTTTGAGCCTAACTATAGTATTTAAGAAACTTCGCAGGTCCCATGTTTTATTGATAGTTTTCATCAAGTATGAATTTGAATTTGAGAATAGATTAGGTATCTTGGCCCCTTTTCTTTTTGATAAATAGCAAAAGGTTTCTACTTATGATTTTCTGTCCTCGGGGCTTTATCATTAAGATTAAATAACTGTACTCTCAAGCATGCCACTGCACAAACATCTTTTCAATTATGTGAGCAACAGATGCCTTCACAAAGGAACTATTGAAAATTCAGAAAGCATGTTTCCAAAAAAGAAAGGGGAAAAAAAAGTATCATATGACAGAAGAATGTAATTGTTTACCATTAAAATATATCTTTAACTCTTCCACTGAAAAACCTCTTGGAACATTTTGTTTCTGTACAAGTTATTATAAAGTTTGACCAAAATAATCAATGTTGTGGGGGAATTGTTAAACATTTCAGGAGCTCTGGGACCAGTAGTATCTAACAGGCATGGGACTCAAATGCAATAGTCGTTTGCCTGTTTTTACATAAGAACACCGCCTGCCTTCATTTGTGGGATGCACATCACATTGAAAACACTATTTATGTTTGTTTATTATTCTTGAAATAATGTTCATCTGCCCTTGAAATGGATCCATGCAACTTGATTCTAGGTTAGTCATTGTATTTTTGTTGGGAAGAGAAACTGCTGCCATCTTTGCTGGCTGGCATCATAGAGGGGTGGGTGCTGTCTGTGGTCCATGGTCTCTGTTGTGAGCATGTATTTTAATCCCTGGGGCATAAAGTCACCTCTCCTTAAGTCCATTCCAACCTTCTTCATTGTGATCATCATTTGAAAGGTATGGGAATAACATCAATCTGGACACTCTTAGAAGTGACAAGGAAGCATCCCGGAAGCAAAGCCCCCCAGGAGCTTTATTAAAGAGACCATGGGAAACTCAGACCTCATAAGATTAAGTCCTACAGGCCAGAATTCATGGAGATTATGATTATTGAGTTTCTCTTACTATTCAATCCTAAATTGGACCTGATCCAACTAGGGCCACCACCTTTTGAAGAGTGTGGCATGGGTATTGTGGCATATTATAAGAGAAGTCATGTGCCCAGTGTCCAAGCCGCAGGTCTTCTTCTGATGTCGTGGGTTGACCCTTTGTGGAATGGCCATCTATGTGTTCCACAGGTCTGTTGCCTCTGAGAAAGGAGAATGCTCACCCTGATTTCTTAGGCAATTCCTAGGAGCTTGGAATTCACTTAACGCAGGCAGGGATGATCATTTCAGTATCTCCCTGACATTGGTACTTCTCAGACAGTGTATGAAGATGCACAGCTATCTCGCTGAGGTGAAGGTAGCTCAGGCTAGCAGAGGCAGGCAGATCTGTGTTTGAACTCAAATTTTGGCACTTAATAGCTGCGTGCTGTTGACTGGTCACTTAATCATTTATTAATAGCTCTGAACCTCAGTTTTGTCATCCCATTAAGATGTGGATAAAATAATATACCTATGGATATTTCTTTTTGTAATACAAAGTGCCTGGTATTAATGGGAACTTAATGCGTGGTAGCTGCAATTAATATTGTAAAGCCTAATTAATACATAAGAACAATCTGAAGTTTCTCTCTCTACCCGCCCACCTTACCGCTAACCCAGCCCCTAAAGTCCATGTAACTCCAGCTCCGGGGACCTGTCATCCTTGAGCTGACTCTCCCACACCGATGCATGCTTATGGGAGCCAAGCCACTATCTCGCTGGGTCCAGCACCATGTCCCCTTTCCTTCTTCTCTTCATTTAGGGTCACACCTACCTGGGACCATGAAGGGAGGTGTGAGAATTATCAGTGGGCCTAAGAAAACAACTCTCCCACCATTTCCAGGGGCAAATGGAGAGTATTAAAACCTTCAAAAAATTTTCTTTCCCCTGGTGAGCGGATCATTTTCCCAGGGAAGAGAGTTTTTCTGACGACAAGTGGTCATGTTTCACTTAGCATAGAATACAAATGATGCTATTTATACTTTCCTTTTTAAAGCACACAGGACAGTTTACCTTTGGTAGCTCTTGGGCAAGCTAAGTCTTTCACGCAGAATCCATGTTGTACTCTTGTGCCATTTTGTTGGCTCAGGTGGGACCTGCCATAGGCTCGTTGTCACAGCCTACACCTCAGTATGGCTGCTCACTCCATGGTTCGGTGCTGCAAGCTTTCAGTTCACATCCTTGTCTGTTGGAAGGTGACACTGGAGGCTTCTTTCTCAGCTCTCTCGGTTACTGATATGTTGTTCCACATGGCGCACTATTTTTTCTGCGCTACTGAACTTCACACCACAAAATGGAAGAGATCTTTATCTGGAGGCTACATCTTTCTTAGATGGAGCTTGGCTTTTAAAAGAACAGTAACAAAGCGTCATAGGTGCTATTGTGCTCAGCAAGTCTTACGCCCACTGAGGAAATATTCTCATTTCTCTGCATATTTACATAGCACATTTGTGTATTTGGCTTTTGGTTTCATTGCCTTGCCCTAAAAGCTCTTCTGCCATTTTTATTGCCATGGTCTAGCACCCTGAAAGATGAACAGTATGTGAGATGAGAAATTCTCTAGACTTGTTGGAACTTTAACAAGTGTGTGTACTTCATCTTCAGAAGGGAAAAATATACCTTTTATTGGCTTCATATTTGGTGAAAGATTGCTTCCCACACTTCACAGGGAAGTTGTATTTTCTATTTCTGGCTGAGAAGGGAAATGTCTGGCCAAGCCTTAGAATTTAGCAAGCCTGGATCAACTCGGAAGTGTAATGACTTCATTTGGGATCAGATCAGGTCCGAAGCCCCGGTGGAACCAGTATGTCATTTCTTTTGTACTAAAAAAAAAAAAAAAAGAAACCCTAATAGTATAAGAATAGTAGTAGCATTTTGGACCTGACATGCACACCGACCTTATTTCCCTCTGCCCCTAAAATATTCTGCCCTAAGGACACCAGCAAATCTTCATTCCTGGAATTTCTCACTGGTTTGACACCATGAAAATGCCTGTGAAGCAGGTGGGGTCAGTTTGAGATTCAAATGCAACCCTAAAGGTTTCCCAGTTCTTTTCCCCACTCTCTGGATTGAATCACTTCCAGACATTATTAAAATATCATTTTTCAGTGCTCTATAAATAGATGGATTCTCATTTCTTCTCTTAGGCACTGTTTGCTAAATGTTTTGGCCCGAAAGTTCAGTCATTCCATGCAAGCATTAATCAATACAAGAGACATTAGTGGTTGCTTGTTCAGATGAGATTTGACATTATTTTTCCCGTGCTTATGATGAGAGGAGGGGAATGCTGCCTAATAAAGATGAAGGGTCTTTTCTTCTTTTGTATGAAATGCAAATGATGAGGACATGCGTGGTATACATTTCTCTAATGCAAGGCTGCTGCTTTTTGTTGAGAAAAAGAGGCAGTGCCCTGTAGGATTTTAGACTTTGTAAATATAAAATTATCTGCCTTGGTGTTTAAAAAAATAATAAAAGGGAGAAAGAGTTGGCAGGTTGCCAGATTACTTACATTACAGTAATAGATTTGCTGACCTCTGACTTCTGCTGTAGAGAAATGTATTGAATTTTTCATAATATCAGATGAGGCAGATCTAAAAACCTAGGATACCGAGCACCATTATTTAACTTGAGATTTAGCAAAGCCGAAATCTTTTCAAACCAGCAATTTCATGTCTGATGATAATTTAATGGCTCAGATGCTAATAAATCAAGGTTATAATGCCATTCATTGATTTGTTAATTTTAACTTGGGTTGATTTTCAGTCATCTTTATTTTTTAAAAAGGAAAGAAGAAGAATGAGAAGGAGAAAAAAAAAATCTTGCTTTTCACAGTGACTGAATTTAATAAGAATCTCCGTGATAGCAAAAAGCTCCCCTACTGTTTCTGCTTTGGGATGGAAAATGTTATTCTTGTATTATTTCTAGGGAAAAATAAAATCTCTTGCTGCTACAAATCTTACGCCTGTGGAAAGATGTTATTTTTTAATACATAATGGCTTACCTGTTTCAGATCCATTAATGGCATCGTAAATAAACATTTTGCTAATCTGAAATGTGAAATCTGGATAATAATAAAGGCCCATTTATCTGTCCAGCTTTCAATCCCCAGACATGATGTAGATCAGGATAAGGGAAAACCTCTCTGGATTTTCTAATAAATATATTGCATCTCTTCCCCATTACTTCCACCCACCTAAAACCCAGACCCGACTCTTAGATTTTCAGTCCATTGAAAATATGTCTCCTTAGTAATGAATTCTTGGGGACTGGAGTGCAGGTTTGCTTTTATCTGTACAGTTTGGAAACTGATTAAATCTTTGTTGTACTGCAAATATTTGAGTCATAATCATCCTCAAGGCATAAACATGTTGCATTATACTAAATTCTTTATTTAATACAAACCTACTCAGCTTCCTACGTTGGGCAATGTTGACCTTATATTGACTAACGTATTTTTAACAATATGGCATGCATAGTGAACGTTTAAGTGTTCAGAAATCTGTAATAGCTTTCATCCTCTTGTGCTGTAAAAACTTCTAATAATCAAATGATAAGATCATATCCTGTGTGGTAATTGTGTTGTACCATGACAGGATAACTGAAAAAACATTCAGTGAAAATCACACCAAACGGAACGGAAATCACTATATGAAGCAGCAACTGTTTGTGTGCGTGTGAGACCATGCCTTGTTCTTCAAAGCTTAGCTGGTCATATTTCTACTTGCTTCCTTTAAGCTGCTGCCTTGCTTGTTTTATTTTGGGAGGCTTTTTTCCCCAAGCCACTATAATTATCTTTCAATGATTTAGAAGGAGGAAAAAAAACAATTGACCTTTACACTACACACACACACACACACACACACACACACACACACACACACACACTCACACACTCTCTCACTCTCTTTCCCTCTGGAAGCCTTGAACAAGCAGGGCTTGTGTTTGGATTCAGTTTTACCTTAGTCATGCCTCTTTCCAGATACAAGAAACATTTAATTCCAGATTTCCTGCTTCTGGCGTTAGGCCTTTGACCAGCAAAGTGAAATGTATTTTTTATTGCTGTCGGCCAGCCAGCTGCTGAGTTGAGTGAAGGGGAGAAAAAATTGAAAGAAAATATTTAAAAAAAAAAAAAACTGAAATGAAAATGCTGCCCTGCCTTGTGAACTTGCAAAATTGTAAAAGGAAATTATAGTCTTCTTAGCACCCATCTAGAGAGCTGGGGATTGGCGCAAGATTATCAGAACCCGGGGAGAGGAGTCCTCTGGGGTCCATTGGGTGTCTCTCCCACCCAATTCTTTGTTCTCTCTCAACCTCTCCCCGCACTCAGAGGTAATGCTGTCCTTTATCTCAGTGAACAGGGTACCTTATGGTGTCACCATCTCCATTGGGGAATGAAATTGGGGGAAGGGCAGTGCCAGCAAACAGTAACCATTGGAATATCCAGACTTCAATGCTCCTCGAGTTCCCATGGCAACAAAACAGAAGTAAAACAAACCTATCTGTCCCAACAATGAAATATGTTTTCATTAAAGTCCATTTAAAAGATTTTTCCAGTTTGAAATATTCAATGCATTTTGCTCCCAGACAAAAATCCTCAACCTGCTGATATTGAAGGGGATAAAGTCCCTGTTAGAACCAGGCAGATAAAAGGAATTGGGGGGATATTGAGGACTTCACAGATGAGATGGAATAAATTCAAGTATGAACAAGATTGCTTTTTTCTCTCTTCTTCTGCTTAGTTATGCTTTTTATTATATAAACATTAACTGTAATATTACAGTGGGAAGCAGGTATTTGGCAGCCATATATTATTTTAGTAAGTCTACACAGAGAGAGCAGTTTCCAGTTTTAGCAGCTGTAACATGTTTAAACTCAGTTTGTAATGGGATCTGAAGATAACTATTCCCCATGGGCTGTGTTGATCTTCATGGCTGGCCCACTGCCAGATGTAGGGCTCCAAAGTATTATTCATGCCTCCTCGCACATACCTTGTCCGAGCATGCTCAGTAAATGAATTTTGTTTCTAATATGCTATAAGTTAAGATTTGATTTTCCCGTAATTTTCTCAGTATTTTATTAAAGAATGAGGTATTATGATCCCAAATGTCCCCATGCCCGGACTCGCAAATCCGAACCACTCATGTGTGGTTAAGTAGTTGAGATCCAAATCGCAGAGCTAGAAACCAATTTTAGGATAGCTAACAAATATTCAAACCAAAGAAGTTTTTGCCTGGGAGTCTTAGTTTGAAAATAATTAGGATCCCCAATATTTGAACAGATTTATGTTGTTGATAAGCCAAGTACATTTTCTTCATTGAGTCAACTTGTCTTATTTAAAACAAATTATGTTTGCTGTATTAAAGTTCATATTTTTAAGGCTGAGTCTTGTATTAATCCCATAGTGAGTCATTAATCATACCAAATGCATTATAAAAACTTTAATCACTGAAGTTGAAACTGAGATTGTAATGCAATCCATCCCTTTTAATTACATCAGCTATTTTTCCCTTTCAGATAAAGAGCTACGTCGCAAAGGGAAAACAGATTAAAACCAGAGCTGTTTGATGTTTCTCTTTTTAGAGCATTTTTATGTACTTTGCTTTAAAAAAATTATATAATTAAAATGCTTGAAATCTGCAGCCCCTCTGATTTTTGCGGCTTGAGTAGTCTGTCCGCTTTCCTTCTCACTGGAGCCCTCTTTTACTTGGCGCCCAAAAACAGAACTCCTCCTGCTGGAGTCATCTGCGCCCTCAACACTGCTGGCAAATGAGACAGCTCTCTCTCTGCCATGCTGTGCTTGCCATGCACCTTTTTATCTTAGATGTTTGGTCTACATTTTGACTTGAATCAAAATAAAAACTTTGGAGATGGGCAGAACTAAGTTCAAATTCCACCTCTAACAAATTATGTGACTCTTAGAAAAATTGTTTAAACTTTTTGGACCTCACTGCCTTATATGCTAAAAAGGGAACAATAATAATAATAATAATAATAATAATAATAATAATACTTCATACGGATGTTGTGGAGACTACATGAAATCATCTTTATAATGTACCAGGCACATACCAGTACCGACTAGAATATAAGCTTAATGAGGCCAGGGGCATTTGAATGTTTTGGTCACTGCTGTTTCTCACTGCCTAGAACACTGTCTGGCACATAGTAGGTGCACAATAAGTAGCTGTTGATGGAATGGTAAATGAACAGCAGCTATCATTATTGTCTGTGGTCCCCAAACCCCGGGCTGAGGACTGGTGCCGGTCCATGGCCTTTTAGGAACTGGCCGCCTGAGCTCCTCTTCCTGCCCCTCACCCCACCCCCAGTCCACTGAAAAATTGTCTTCCATGAAACCAGTCCCTGGTGCCAAAAAGGTTGACAACTGCTGATTATTGCTGTTATTGTTGTTGCTGGCACTTAGCCAAGTGCCATTGGCAGTGATGATGTTAACATTAGATGCTTCCATTGGTATCCCCGGTAGATGAACCCACAACACCTAAAAGAGGTCTTGCAGGGAAGTGTATAAGTTACCAAGTACTGATTTTGACCAAGGAAGTAGATCACTGAACTGTGGAGTAAGTTTCTAGGAGTGCATCAGTGTCATTGGGGATGAAGTCATTCAATAAGTTGCTTATATTAAAAAAAAGTAAACTTCCATAGCACTGATGCTGCTGGAATTACCTAACTGACCGATCCTCTCTTCTGCTATTCTTTTAGATTAATCCTACCATATGAAAGGTTTATTAAAGGAGAGGAAGATAAGCCCCTTCCTCCAATCAAACCTCGGAAACAGGAGAACAGTTCACAGGAAAATGAGAACAAAACAAAAGTATCAGGAACCAAACGCATCAAACATGAAATGCCTAAGAGCAAGAAGGAAAAAGAGAATGCCCCAAAGCCCCAGGATGCATCAGAGGTGAGTTGCTTTGCTGCACAGAAATAGCTCTATGAGACATATCCTGCCTTGAGGTATTCTGGATGAATCCACAGCTGTATCCTTGCTCAGTTGCGTGGTTAGATTAAGAAATCAAAAAATCTAAGCTTTGCAGTTCCCCAAATAGTTCCCCAATTCCTAAAAATTTTTCACTTTGTTCAGGAGCTGAAATGCAATGCATGTTATTGAATGGGGTAGGCCAATAATAGAATCTAGAAGAAAGATGAAAACATCCAGGAGAAAACCAATAGCAGGACTGGGCACGGTGGCCCATGCCTGTAATCCCAGTGTTTCGGAAGGCCAAGGAAAGAAAATTGCTTGAGGCCAGGAGTTTGAGTGCAGCCTGGAGACCCTGACTCCACACAAAAAAATAAATAAATAATTAAAAATTAGCCAGGTGCGCATGCACTTGTAGTCCTAGCTACTCTGTAGGCTAAGGCCGAAGAATCGCTTGAGCCCAGGAGCTCGAGGTCACAGTGACCAATGATTGTGAGCCACTACACTCCAGCTTGGGTGAGAGAGCAAGACCCTCTCTTCAAAAAAAATAAAAAAGAAAAGAAAGCTGATAGCAAATGCTCAGACTTTGAGAGAAGGAGCAAGAGCTACAGCTCTCTAAAATCGAGGGATTCCATTGTGAAATGTGGTTTCTTGGCCATTTCATGGCCAGTGTATGTGAGAATTGGTGTGACTTTAAATGGTGTGACATGCTTTGGGGGAGTCTAGGGAAGAGGGATGTTGGAATCGATGGGCTCTTTCTCTGCAGGACTCCCCTGAACATTTTAGAGATTGTTTGTTTCCCATGACCTCTGTCCAACAGCCTTGGGTCAAGACCAATTTAGAAATATCATAAGTGCATGTTATTTATAGGGGAATTTTGAAATGGTTACTCCAAAACCATTATTATCTCTCATATTAACAGGTAGTTTCTGAACCTTTTAAAACAAGCCCCAGCTACCCGCAACCCCCCACAGCCCTTTTGTAGAAGCTATTACCATCAGCTTACAGCCAGTCCTGTAGGCTGATCTGGGCTCTGTTTCAACATGAATAATAAAAAACCTTGCTGCCCATAAAAAAACTTAGCAGCCACATTTGGAGACGGCATGTTCTAGGATTCAACCCTAGAGGGAATTTTGGTGCTAATATTAAATACCCCCTAAAAATCAGGTTTATAATGAACACATAAGAGACTCCCTAATTAAACACTGGCTTAAAACACATACACACACACACCCCAACCTCCTATTCAGACATTAAGTCACCAAACTGACTTCTATATGAGAAGATAGTGTTAATAGCAAGAGGAGAATTTTAGTTTTTGAGTTTCATAATTATTTTAAGCTCTAGTAATTAAAAGAAGGGGCAGGGGGAAGATGATGTAAATTTCTAAACATCTGCAAGCTTGCAACATAAAAAGCCAAAAGCAAGGAAATTCCAAGTTAAGGCTTACATTCCATTTTTCCTTTATTCTGTTAGCCTGGTGATTTATTATAGGGTTTTGGATCAGTGAGTTCTATTAGCTACCATATGTATAGTGTTGCCAGAGTACCAGGGGACAAACTGAGGATCAAGGGGCCAAGTGACCTTTGAACGACTCCACTTTGGGGATGGAGTTTGAGACGGTTGGTTTGGGGGGTTGTGGGTGGAATCTCAGCCCGTGCACTGAGTCCATCAGCTTTGGAGATGACCATTCCCAACAGTGGAGCCTGACTCCCTGGAGTCCACAGCAATCCTTAAGACTGTTAGGCTGTCTCTTTCCTATAGGCCCCAACTGTTCCCTTCAGGGACCTGTGAGTGTCTCAGATTTCGAAGGTTGTCATGATGAGGTATCTCAACTTCATGGAATCCCCAGCCTCTCTGAGGTTGACCTTATAGTAAGAACCACTCCCTGCTTCCAACATAGACCCATGTTACTGCCCAGGTATATTCTTTCTCAATGACTGTGTTTGGGATTTTTGGTTTGGATTTCATTGCTGTCATTGTTGTTTTCATTGTTTTTAATTTTTTGGTGTTTTCAATATGAACACAGTGAACACAATGGAGGTAGGGGAAGGGGTGATAAATCCCTTCCAGTCAACCCCACTATATTCAGGTAATTGGATTGCAAGGCACCTGGTGGGAAGGTAATATCTAATACACTAAAGCAGATCATAGAATGCCATCCTAAAAAAAGGACATTTTCCTTTTTTCTGCCTAGCTTTTCAAAGTCCTAAACCAGTGTTATAACCAGAAACATGGGCCTCTGGTATAACTGAAGGCCTAGGCTGCAGAAACTTCAGTGGGGCCAAGTGTCCCCGTATCCCCACAGCAAACTCCAGCTGCATAAGAAACTAACAATTAAATGCAATTTGCCTTTTTCCCTTCCCTTACTCACTCATTTTTCTGTATTTTCATATAATATATAAGCTCAAGAGACCAATGATTATTAATGTAGAACAAGTAATGATGTTTGTACTGGAAAAGGCAGCTATTAGTACCAAAAAAAAAAAAAAAGATATGAAGCTAAGCAAAGGCTCTCAGGTATAACTCATCTCTAAAAAGCAGGCATGTCTTTAAGTGGATTTGAGGAGAAATACCTATGAAATGGGCATGATTCCCTAAAATTTTTGTTCCTACGTATCCCTAAACCAGCATCCTCAATCTTACCTAAAGACTTACCTAAAGAAGGCTGACACTTCTTTTTTTAACAGAGAAGAACAAACAAAGTTCAAGGGATGAGCTGGGGGTGAGGGGAGACCAGCCCAATATAGCTGTTTTGTGACTGTTCTATTGAGACATGTCAGGGCAGACGGTCAGCAATTTTGAAAGGGCTCGTCAGCCAGCTGGGTCACTGATGGAACGTTAAGATGACCTTTTAAGGTTACCATTTACACAGCTACATAATGCAATTTAAATAAGTCAAATTGTGACCACAACTTCTGTCAATAGGGGTAGATAAAGAGCGTCCATCTCATTGACTATAATTTATTTCATTGAACTAAAAAGCTGTATTTGTGGTGGCACTCATTGCCTGAATTTTGACAACTTTATTGTTGGCTTTAATAGAAATGTAGTTTGCTACAGCCTAGAAGGACTGAGAATGTCCTCAGTCCCTCAGGTAGACAGGGTGCCATTGCATCTGCATACTTCTTCAGTATTTTAGCATTATCTACATGTCACTTGGCACTGAGTAGAAATTATTAACATTTGAGCATCGCTAATTTTCAATGCATTATATTGAACACATTAGGAAGGCATTTGCCCTTTCAAAGAAAGGCAAGGAGTTACGGTAAGTTTGTTATTTATTGTTGACACAGGGTTGGTTGGATTTTTGAAAGAGAGATGCTTAAAAAATATCTTTCTCAGGAGTGTCATAAAACACAACATGTAATTTAAAACCCATTTGGATAATTGACTGATTTGACAAGAAGACAACCTTAGAATTAAACTATATATTAGAATCAGGAGTGATATGATTGTATACCATCATTACATAACACTTTGCTATTTTGATAGGTGTCTCATAAGGGACTGAAGCAAATATGCATATTTCTCCTAATGTTTCTGTAATTTAGATTTCTTTGTTTAGAGCCATGATTGAGGAGTAATAAAGCTTTACAGAAACTCCATGAGCTGATTGACAAGCCTGTTTTCAAGAAAAACTACTGTGCGTAATGCTTTATTTCATAGCAAAGGATGTCAGTGTGTTTGATTTTCTTCTGACTGTCTTTTGAAATATTTTATCAGGTTTCATCAGAGCAAGAGAAAGAACAAGAGACTTTAAGCCAGAAAAGCATCCCTGAGCCTCTCCCAGCAGCAGACATAAAGAAAAAAATGGAAGGGTACCAGGATTTTGTGGTGAGGCCCCTGGCGTCCAGAGGAGACCCAGAAAAGGACAGTGAAACCGACAAAGGTTCCAACGGTGAGAAGGCGGCAGAGGAGGCGGGAGAGAAGGGGCCCGCACCTCCACCCCCAAGTGCTCCTCTGGCCCCCGAAAGAGATCCAACTTTGGTTCCTGGGGCGGGTAAACAGTCACTCACCTCTCCCAACACCCTGGTGGACTCCAAACAAGAATCCAAACCCTGCTGTTTTACAGAGAGCCCTGAAAATGACCTCCAAGAAGCATCCTTTCCCAGCTACCCCACCACGCAGCCACCTCTGGCCAACCAGAACGAGATGGAGGATGACAAACTGCCCGCGATGGCAGATTACATCGCCAACTGCACCGTGAAGGTGGACCAGCTGGGCAGTGATGACATCCACAATGCACTAAAGCAGACCCCCAAGGTCCTTGTGGTCCAGTCATTTGACATGTTCAAAGACAAAGACCTGACTGGGCCCATGAACGAAAACCATGGACTTAACTACACACCCCTGCTCTACTCAAGGGGCAACCCAGGCATCATGTCCCCGCTAGCCAAGAAAAAGCTTCTGTCCCAGGTGAGCGGGGCTGGCCTCTCCAGCAGCTACCCCTATGGTTCCCCACCCCCTTTGATCAGCAAAAAGAAACTGATTGCTAGAGATGACTTGTGTTCAGGCTTATCCCCGGCCCACCACGGCCAGAGCGCTGACCACGTGGCGGTCAGCCGACCATCAGTGATTCAGCATGTCCAGAGTTTCAAAAGCAAGCCCTCGGAAGACAGGAAGAGCATCAATGACATTTTTAAGCACGAGAAGCTGAGTCGATCTGATCCCCACCGCTGCAGCTTCTCCAAGCATCACCTTAACCCCCTTGCTGACTCCTATGTCCTGAAGCAAGAAATTCAGGAGGGCAAGGACAAACTGTTGGAGAAAAGGGCACTCCCCCATTCCCACGTGCCTAGCTTCCTGGCAGACTTCTACTCGTCCCCTCATCTCCATAGCCTCTATAGACACACTGAACACCATCTTCACAATGAACAGACATCCAAGTACCCTTCCAGGGACATGTACAGAGAATCAGAAAACAGCTCTTTTCCTTCCCACAAACACCAAGAAAAGCTCCACATAAATTATCTCGCGTCTCTGCATCTGCAAGATAAAAAGTCAGCCGCAGCAGAAGCCTCTACAGATGACCAGCCGACGGATCTGAGCCTCCCCAAGAACCTGCACAAACCCACCGGCAAGGTCCTGGGCCTGGCCCACTCGGTCCCAGGGCCCCAGGAGAGCAAAGGTGTCTCCCAGTTCCAGGTCATAAGCAGCCAGAGTCGAGACTGTCACCCCAAAGCCTGTCGGGTATCACCCATGACCATGTCAGCCCCTAAAAAATACCCCGAATCGCTTTCGAGATCGGGAAAATCTCACCATGTGAGACTGGAGAATTTCAGGAAGATGGAAGGCATGGTGCATCCCATCCTGCACCGGAAAATGAGCCCGCAGAACATTGGCGCAGCGCGGCCAATAAAGCGCAGCCTGGAGGATTTGGACCTTGTGATTGCCGGGAAAAAGGCCCGGGCCGTGTCTCCCTTGGACCCATCCAAGGAGGTCTCTGGGAAGGAGAAGGCCTCTGAGCAGGAGAGCGAAGGCAGCAAGGCAGCGCACGGTGGGCATCCTGGGGGTGGATCCGAAGGCCACAAGCTTCCCCTCTCCTCCCCTATCTTCCCAGGTCTGTATTCCGGGAGCCTGTGTAACTCGGGCCTCAATTCCAGGCTCCCGGCTGGGTATTCTCATTCTCTGCAGTACTTGAAAAACCAGACTGTGCTTTCTCCGCTCATGCAACCCCTGGCTTTCCACTCGCTTGTGATGCAAAGAGGAATTTTTACGTCGCCGACAAATTCTCAGCAGCTGTACAGACACTTGGCTGCGGCCACACCTGTAGGAAGTTCGTACGGGGACCTTTTGCACAACAGCATTTACCCTTTAGCTGCTATAAATCCTCAAGCTGCCTTTCCATCTTCCCAGCTGTCGTCTGTACACCCCAGTACAAAACTGTAGGCCCAGCAGCCCAAAGCAGGGGGCTAACAGAGCTTCACTCCTTACCCTGGGGTGATGGCTTATAGAATTAGAAGTCAGTATTTCTTCTAATCCGGGGGTATGAACAGTCCCAGCTGTAGGGGCCGAGAGGGGAGGTGAACATGCCTGAGTTTTCTGGGACAACTCCAGCCTTGGCTGGTCAGTCTTGACCCCCTTCCAACACGGATGGATACCCTGGCACTTCCGGATCATTTGCTTTGCATGTATGGGGCCTTGTGAAGGGATTTGTGTATATCCAGGAAGAACTTAGAGGACCCCATCTGAGTTCGATGGTCAGGAAGCAATCTAGGCAAAAAAAAAGGGGGGCAGGTATTTCAAAGGAAGGGGCGAGGAAGACTGGCAAACATGTGCCAAGGGATGCCCCTCTTTCCTTAAAACTCTCCAAGGTTCAATCAATGCAATGTATAGTGAACTTCAACAGATCTTTCATTTCGACACTATTAAACAATCCAGAGAAGTAAACACTGTTCAATTGACTGTATATATTTGCTTCTTAAAAACTACCAGTATCACTGTTTGCTTACCTAATTTATATACAGGTAGTTCCATTTTCTCCCAGTTCCTTCTTGTCTTTTTTTTTTTTTATTAAACAGTATCGCTTTTGTTTGCAAGTCTTTTTTGTTTTTTTTGTTTTTGGTTTTGTTTTGTTTTAAAGGCTGACTGACTGTCCTAGTTGTTGATGTGTGTTTGTACTTTTTCCACTTCTTATTTTGAGCAGCTTTGGGTGGTAAAGTTATTGTTTACAAATTGAAGCAACTGATTCAGTGGAACAAATGAAAAAGAAACAGTCGAGCACACGAGAGTGCAAAGAACGTTCCTTTGCAGATCCGCAACCTAAGGATTTTGTTCCTCATAAATGACATAGTTGAAAGAGCTTATGCACTGCTTACCCAGCCAAATGCTTTGCTTTGAAGTATTGGGTTATGTGAAAATATTGAGCATTGTACTTACCTTATCTAGGCTGTGAAACTGTCCTACATACCAGAGGAATCATAAAAACAAAAACCTCACTGGCAGCAAGCTGCCGAATAACAACAGAGTCTAGAGGACATATTTGTGGGCTGCACAGATATTTTAGGAATTTCAGAAATTAGAACAGGAGCCAAAATGATTTACATTGGTGTTGGCACTGATCCCTTTAAATGGTCTGGGAAAGGGGGTTGGGAAGAGGATGGAGCTCAGCTATCAGAAGAGGAGCAGCTGAAGTCCTCCTAGCTTCTCTGGGCCTCTGTCTTTTGAGTACTGAGCAGTCACATTGCTTTCATCAAGTTGGTTTCCTGTCATTCCCAAGAAGAATCTCCCAGGCCACATCTTTGGGGATAATTGGCATACTGGATTAGCCATTTCAAAAGAAAGTCATCCTCGTTGGGTTTATGGGGCATGAGTTTCGTGTGTATGCACACTCATAAGGTGGTTTGTGTCTTGTTTTTAACCACCTGGCAATACAGTATGCTTTATGTTTTCTTTTATTGTTGGAAATAACTGATCAAGCTGTTCAAGCAGTCAAAAGATGTGGAGAATGCCTATGGTCATTCTTGCCACTTTATTCCTTTTGCTACCAGGATGTAACATCAGGGCGGACGCATTTTCTAATCCTATTAAAGGTGGATGGATACAGAGAGTGGATTTTCTTCCCAAGTCCCATCCCTGCTGAAGACTGCTTGGATGAACTCCCCAGGCCACTTTCTCCCTCCCCCAACACTACCAGTAGACTTTAGAACCATAGTTATCCAAGTCTTTTACCTCTGAGATATTTAATTCTATGAAAATTGATGACAATTTTCAACTTCTAAATAGGTAACGCGACTGCAAAATAAGCAAAAACTGATAACAGTGAAACTGCGGCTCTTAAACAAAGCCATGCATGCCGTGCATTTGTATTGAAATGTCTCCATGATATGAAGCCAAATATTCAATGTAACATACTTAATATCCAAAGGTGGAAACAAAAGAATGTAGAGATCCAGTGTTAAGAGTTCCATTTGCTTCAATTAATTATTTACCTTCCTGTGGAATAATATATATATATATATATTTAATAGAACCATAGGTAGACTAGTAGAATTTAGATTATAAATGTGTGAGTGCAGATTATCCTGCTATTGCACAAGATAGAGGGGGGAAAAAAATCTCAAATTCCAGCTGGCAAAATGTTAGCCAGGACACATATACGAAAGTTGCACTAGATGGAATGGTCACAGAATCGGAGAATGTGGAAGAAAAAGGAAACTCCAGTGGTTCTGCAGCAGACATGGGCTAGATCGTACTTGGTTTCTGTGAGTTCATTTCTCAGAGAAAAAAAATAAATGGGGGCCGTCTGTCCCCAGTGGAGCTCACCTATCTATTTGTAATATGGGGCATTTGTTTTCCCCACTGCAATGATTTCAGTCTGGTTTCATCATGTTGGAATTCGATCACACCATTTTCAAACAATGTTAACATAGTCCAGCTTTTGTTTTTCTCATCTCTTCCGAGAGGAGACTCACTGTTTCTGTCCAAGGAAGCTCATACCCTCAGCAGAACATCAGGACAAATAAAGAGAAATAGGGGTATACATTCCCAACAGAAGCAGTGTGTTATTTGTTTTAAAACTCTGAACAGAGATCTTGGAAATCTTTCAAAAAGACCATTGAATTCTTCACTGGCTGAGAACTACAGTTTTTAAAAAGTCTTAAATAGGGCTTTGTTTGCATTGTTTGAGTTCAAGGGGTCTTATTATTGAATGGAATTGCACAAGCCTTTCTTTGTGCAGTCAAACCATTGTTATTGGTAGTTCTGTAAAGGAAACTGTAGAATCTAATTGGCAATGGAGTCATAAATCTATTTACTGAGTATGGCTTCCAAGAAATGTTGCAATTCAGAATGCACTAAGTCCGTGATTTATTGGAGATTTGGAGATTCTAAATAATATTTTTTAAAAACCTTTCCATGCAATTTCTGGTTTAACTTTTGGCAACTCAATAAAAAAAATAATGATAATAAAAAAAACAGTCCAACAGAGTTTCAGAATTAAGTATTCTCCTAGTAAGTGATTCGAACTTGTAATATTTGCCACAGGACTGACTTATTTATTTACTAGCTAGAAGCTCTTAAGTTCACTTGTTTATCAGGGCATATACAGGAGGGTTTGTTAAAACTCAATGTTGACTTTACAACTTTCTGACCTGGTGCATGAATTCTCAAGTACTGTATTTCACTGTGTTGGTGTGTCTGATGGAAATTTTGAGGTGGTCCCACAAAAATATTTTATGTAGTGTGCCTTCAAAGAGAAGCATTTATTTCTCTTCTTCACTTATTGTCCCACAAAGTCACATTTGGTGGTGGTCAGCCAAGTCCCATCTGGTCTAGTTTTACTCTTGTCCCAATTTTAAAGAGAAATGGGAATGATTTCACCCTGGTGAGACCCACACCATTGCAATGATTATCTTGAGCACTTAAAGTCCAGTGTTGGCTGTTGGTGTATTTGATATTCTGCTTGTCTCCCCATGGTTGAAATATGTCTGAAGAATAGCAGCATAATCTCTTGGCTGTTTATACTTTTTTAAACTTTCCTGTGTTGTAAATATTGTACACTTTTGGTGATTCCAGCTATGTAACCTCTATGCTCTGTAAGGTGATTATTTGTATATAGCAACATGGCCCAGTGATATTATATAGTTTCCCAATGGAGAGGTTATTGAGTAACCTTTGCATTAGTTTAAACACTACCAGAAGAATGCTGAGCCAACTATAAACACTCAATTTTGTATGTTTTCCAAATTGTACTTATTACTGCTTTTGATACTGTATTACGTGCCAATAGTTTCCCAATCACATAGCAGGCAAGAGATATTTTGTACTTTTTGATCCACTGTAATATTTAATAAAAAATGTTACTATCTGTTTCCTTTTGGGTGTGAGTAATCTGTCACTTCTTCCTGAGGAGCCCTATGGCCTCACCAGAGGACTTTCCACCCTGTCGTTTCTAAGTTGGATAACAATAATAATGATGACAATGTCCAGGGTGCCCAATTGTCATACATTATCTCTTCACAACCTCTTGTAAATTTGGTTATACCCATTTTACTGATGAGAAAGCTCAGCTTAGAGAGGTAAATCCACTGACTTGATCAAATATCACTTGACTAACAAATGGTGGAGTCAAGATTTGAACCCAGGGCTCTTGTCTGTGAACTTCCTTTGTATACCACGCTCCTCTGCTGGCAGATCACAAAAGTTACTGTTTATTTGGTCAACGATGATTTATTCATGCCTCAATTGCCAGGCATAGTGTTAGGGGCTGGGAATACAATGGTAAGTAAAAGGTAAATATTGTCTGTGGGGCTTATAAATCTTACAGGAAAGAGGGTTAATCAAATAGTCACTGTTATAAATGCAAAACCTTAATATGACTGAGTTCCAGGAGAGGGGCGCGTGATGACTAAAATGACCCACAAAGAGGAAGTGATGACTAAAGTGACGCACGATGAGTATGAGTTAACTAGGAAAGAGGGCATTGGGAGAAGAGTAGTTTCAGCACAGGGTACCACGTGTGCAAAGGCCCTGAGGCAGGGACGAGTTTGGCTCAATAGAGGAGTTGGGAGGAAAAACCAGTGGGGCATGATTGCAATGTTGAACGAGTTAGGTGAGGTTAGAGACAGTAGCAGGGGCTAGCTAGCTGGTAGGTCCAATAGACAAGATTGATCAATTTGGTTTTTATCCTAGGGCTAGCTAGCTGGTAGGTCCAATAGACAAGATTGATCAATTTGGTTTTTATCCTAGGCAAGAAAAGTTCATGTTTTTAAATATCATTCTGTGGTTGCTGTGTGAAGGCAGATCGAGAGCATCCTAACATCAAGGTGGTGGGCATTTCGACGGGGATGCCTGAAGGGGAGATGGACGCATTTCAGATGTACTCAAAGGAAGGGTGAATGGACCTGGTGATGGATTAAATGGGACAATGAATGGAGGGATGTTCTGGAAGGGCTGGAAATCTAGGAAAATATTCTGCATATTCTGAGGTCTGGGCTTGTTGTTCGTAGACCCGACGTGATGAACAGATATTTCTGGTTGTTCTTTCCCTTGATCCTCTGCCTCCACCGCCCCCCGGCATAGCTCAGGTTGTCATGCGTTGAAATAGGGCATTCACAAAGTAACACCCTGTGTGCTCCCTACTTCCTGAGTCCCAGAGATGGGGGCAGGGACAGGAGTTTGGTCAGTGCCTTCGCTTACAACCAGCATGGCTTTGAATAGACAGGAGAGAGTAGGCTGCTAGCGAGCGTGTCACCACAACTCTGGAAGGGCAAGAAAAACACATTTCTGCAACAAACACAGGGCCCTTTTCGCACCGTGGTTGACTCTCTGAAGGACCCTGCCCAGCCCTTCTCAGGTCAGCAGGAGTTGCGGCAACGTGTTAGGAGCCTCACCCTCTTCTTCCTGGCTGTCATCCCTTTGCTAATCCAGCACCCAACAAACACAGGAGGAACCCCTTGGCCCACAGTGCCCTGGCCCTCACTCTGACTCATGTATATTTCACCATATCACGTGACTTACTATGAGTACATCAACAAAATGTCCTTCCATCCATGACACACTCAGCATCTGTAGATCTGATACTTGATTCATACGCGACAGGAAACATCATAAGTTACCCATTTTTGCCAGGCCTGGCTGGCAAATACTGTCCAGAAGGAGGTGCCTTTGCTAAAGATGTCACTCACAGAGCAAAGCAATGACAGTGCCCAACGATGTGTTCTAGGAAAGTGGCCAAAGTTGACAAATGTTTTAGGGCTGATAGTGACCAGGAAATAGAGGGTTACTTACATCAACAAGTATGTAAGTGGCAGAAGGTGGGAGTAGGGTCGGAGGTGACCCCTGGCCAGGAACAATGTGAAAGAAAGCATAGCCTCCAGGATTGACCTAGGGAATATAGTCAATCACATTAATTTGGGCTTCACTAATTCAGAATCCCTGAATTTTTGAATCTCCAGGCTAATTCCCAAGATAAATAACATTGCAAACCACTTGTTTAACCTGCTTAAAAGAACACATTATTTTTAATCATGCTAGCCATAACTATAGGCATTCAGCCAACTTAGTAAAAACAAGGTGATCTGTTCCCTGAGGTACCTATGCAGGAACTACTACTACTTTAATTATTGATGAAACTCCCTCTAGAACAGACCTGTCCGACAGAACTTTCTGGAATGTTAGAAATGTTTTATAATTCAGAGTTGTCCAATATTGTAGCCAACGTGGCTACTGAGCCCTTGTAAGGTGCTCAGTGTGACAGAGGAACTGACTCTTTAATTTTATTTAATTTTTATTCATTTAAATTTAAATAGCCACGTGTGGCTAGTGGTTACTATATTGGATAGCACAACCCTAGAAGGTCCAATTGGCCAATGTGCAAATACAAATAGACCCAATTAACAGATCAATATTTGCACGTAAACTTTAACATAAACACTAAAACAGGCAATTTTGTGCCTCTTCTCAGCAAAATTTTGTTAAACTACTAGAGATGACAGCAGATGTAACACTCTTTTTCATTTACGATGTACACATCATAAGCATTTAAATACATACTAAATAAACAAATAAATCATGGAGAAAGTATTAAGAAAAGTCCACACTTATGGCATCTTGTAATACAGCCCTGCCTTTTATGTTAAACCTGATCATGTGAGGCTTAACTGCAACTTCCAGGAAGGCTGTGGAAGGTTCGATGTGGCCACATTCAAGCCACCCTACTTCACTCTATGGCAGCTCAACATTAATCTACGGAGACTGGGAAGGCATTCACATGGCCAGGGGGGCAGAGGAGGATCTAGGGACCAAGTGTGAGAAATCCACAACAAACATATTTTGAGTGTCTTGGTTCTAGTTCTTCAAACCTGGATCTGTTACTTTATTTCTCCTTTACGCATAATGATAACAACAACTAATGATATTGACTGACAGCTCTATATGTGTCAAACAACATGGTTGTTTGGAATTAATTCATTTGATCCTCAGCATCCCATGATGTAGATACTATATTTATTCGTATTTTACAGTTGAGTAAAACCAGGTATAATTGAGCTTTTGATGACCCATCAAAATGAGCAGTACTGCCCTGCAGTATTAGAAGATTCTTTCCTTACATTTGTTCTTATTGTGTGCATCTCCGCTCCTTCCTTGTCCCCACCCCAACGCTGAAATTCAAGTGATCAGCCAAATACATTGAGTCAGGACACCCTCAGGTTCTTTGTAAAGTAATAAGGCAAAAAAAAGAGAAGATGCCAGTATGGGGTGTGGGGGGAACAGATGTAGCAGAGACTTGTTAACTATTACCGAATAGTATTAAGATTAAAAGTTGCAAAAGTTAGATGAAAAATCTGTTTCTAGAAAAAAATGGAATAAACAAAATTTTTCAAGAAGAAATATAAAGGTCATGTAATGATTAAAAATTTGATCGGTAGTCAAATATTTCCCCACAAAAAAGCACCAGGCCCAGATGGTTTTAAGAAGCATTTCAGAGACTTGAAAAAGAAGAAAAACTACCCAATTGTTTTTATGACTTTAATTTGACCTCATTACCAAAATTCAAAAAGGATGGTGAAAGAAAGAAAAAATATAAACCAATCTCACCAATCTCAACCAGATGTTGAACTCCTAAATAAAATATCAGCAAATTATAAAAGTTTGCATTTATACATATGTACATACATCTATGTACATACATACATATGTATATGCACATATGTAGGCATACCGATGCTAAAATAACATATATATTTGAAATTTATTAAAATAATATTACATCATGAGCAAGTTTATTTTAGAAATATAAGGATGGTAAAATATTAGAAATTCTATTAATGAAGTAACATATGAAAGCCATCTGAAAAAAATAATAAAGTTGGATCCATACCTCAAACAATACACAAATGAATTAGAAATGGATTAAAGATTTAAATATACCAAATGAAACTATTAAAAAAAACTTGAAGAAATGTGGGACAATTGTTTTATAACCTTGACATGCGCAAAGTCTTTCTAACCACAAATCAAAATTCAGAAAATATAAAAGGGGCCGGGCGCGGTGGCTCAAGCCTGTAATCCTAGCACTCTGGGAGGACGACGTGGGTGGATTGCTCAAGGTCAGGAGTTTGAGACCAGGCTGAGCAAGAGTGAGACCTCGTCTCTACTAAAAAATAGAAAGAAATGATCTGGACAACTAGATGTGTTAGATTTTTATATATATATATATAAAAATTAGCCAGGCATGGTGGCACATGCCTATAGTCCCAGCTACTTGGGAGGCTGAGGCAGAAGGATCGCTTGAGCCCAGGAGTCTGAGGTTGCTGTGAGCTAGGATGACGCCACAGCACTCTAGCCCAGGCAACAAAGCAAGACTGTCTCAAAAAAAAAAAAGAAAATATAAAAGATGGGTCCCTTATTTACATAAAAATTTTCTATATGCAAAAAATGAGCAAACTCAAAATACAAATTTTACTTTGGGAATAAATATTTGAGATTCATATCAAAAAGAGCTCTCATATCTCTAATATACAAATAGCTCCCAGAAATCAAGAAGAAAAGGAACAAATGGCAGTAAAAATCTTATACATAACAGTTCAATGAATTTTGGCAAGTGTAACCATGACCAAAACCAAAATATAGCACACTTCCATTGTGGCAGGACATCTCCTCGTGATACCTTCCAGTCTGTTGGCCCACACTGACCCAGAAGGCAATCACTAGTCTGATTTCTATCAGTACAGACTTGTTTTGCTTATTTTTTGAATTCTTTTAAAAATTGAAGAACACAAAGATATTTACTGTCACGTCTTTGCTTTTATTTAACATGGTACTGTAGGTCCTTTGCAGTGTAGTATTACTGTAATAGGAAACAAAATGTATTAAATTTGGAAAGGAAAAAACAAAATTGATATTTTTCATAAACAGTATGATTATCCATCTAGAAAATCCTAGAGAATTTATAGGGTAAATTATTTTAACGAGCAAGAGAGCTCAGCAAATTTGCTGGATATAAGATTAAAATATCAAAGTCCATAACATTTTTATCTACCAGCAACAATTGAAATGATACCTCAAAGAAGTTCCATTCATGATAGCAATAAAATAAAAAGGTACCTAGAAATAAATCTAATAAAGTAATTTGAAAAGCAATTTGGCAAAATTCAGTATAGTTGCAGATGTGCTTGTGGCTTACTATAAACTCAGAGGGAGTCTCCAGGTGTACACTGAGAGAGCTCACACTTCTGTTATTAACAGAAGGTGTAAGTAGGAGATGTTCGTTGCAGCACTGATTCTCATCACATACAGGAAAACACACGGACACAAAACAACATAAAAATTCCTCATTGAAGAATTGATAAATAAGTAAATGAATAATATTTGGTACTTAAAATGAGTATTTTAAATATGTTTCAATGTAAAGAAGTATCAAAAACTTAATGCTGAGTGAAAAAAATGTTACAAAAAGGTTCACACAGTATGATAAAAATTAAAAGCATAAATTAATATGGTACTACTGTTAATGGATATGTTTAACAAATAAATAAAAATATAAATAGCAACACATCAACATCAAGTTATTTCCAGGAGCGAGGAAGGAGACTGATGGGGAGGAAGTGGTCTTTAATTTTATTTCTTTTAAAATCTGGAGCAAAAGGCAAATGCTAATATTTATTGAATTTGAGTGGAAAAAATATGGTGGTATGACACATTTTTATATATCTGAAATTGTCCCCACTTTCTAAAACTAACTGCACATGGAGTAAAGCCATGTGGCTTTGCATTCTCTGAACTTCAGTTAACTCATCTATAAATTGGGGATAAGTAACCCCTGCCTGGTCTAACATTATCATTGCTGGTGTTCAGGATTGCTGCATTGCACCACTTCTGGAGGCTCCGTTCCCACGGAGTGTATCAAGTCCCCAGCATGCATCAGCCCCTTGCTAAGAACCTCAGACGCATTAGTCCACGTAATCCTCACGATAACCCAAGAGATGGGTACTCTGCTATTATAATATTACCCCCATTTCACAACGTAGATGCAGACATAGAAAGGCTAAGTGCATGACCCAAGGTCCCAGGAAAAATGAGTGGAAAAGACAAGTTTTGGTCCCAGTGCATTTCATTCCAAAACCCTTACTTTTGATCACTAGGTGGCCATGTCCCAGCCCAGGCATGTCAGAGTTCACACAAAGATGCCTCCCAACACTCTGACCTGTGTTATCAGGATCCCTCCTCCTTCTTCTCTTCCTAATATCCTCCTAGTATATCTCAAGGCTAGGGGGACTTTTTTCTGGCTGCCCAATGCAAAGAAGGATGAGGGCCTGATTCCTGCAACCCCATTAGGAGGCCTCAGATGACCCAGGGAGCATCTCACTCTGACCTCAACCCTGCCCCTCACGCCCCACGGTTCAGGGCTGCAACAGGCTGGCCCTTGCTTTAGGGCGGGTGGGGCTGGGAAGCAGTTCGTACAGTCGGACTGCCCATTGTGGCCAAGGATTGAAGGGAAGCGCCTTTCTGCTTTCTACTGTGGCAAAATTTTATGACGGGAATGATTTCCAAGCCAGGCTTCTAATCCACGTGCATGGACAGCAAACACGCCTGCCCAGAATGAAGGCTCAGGACAGGGGAGGTGAGGGTCTGCAACCTTCCTCCTGAGAAACTGAGGCTGCAAATTAATGGGACTGGTTTCCTTAAGCCTGGAGATTCACTTACAATTTCTTCTCCAGATATGTGTGTGTGCACTTGTGTGTGCATATGTGTGTATGTAAATATATGTACCACACCCCCTCCCCCCAAGTACTGTGCCAAGTGCTTCTTCCTACAACAATCCTCTGAGGTTATGTTATTACACCTTCTTTACACATGTGGAAACTGAAGTTAGAGAAGTTAGATAACTTGCCAAATGTCATCTAGAGCAGAAGTCCCCAACATTTTTGGTACAAGGGACTGGTTTCAGGGAAGACAATTTTTCCACAGACTGGGGAGGGGGATGCCTTCGGGACGATTCAAGCACATTACATGTGTTGTGCAGTCAAACATCCCTGCTAATGATAAGCTGTATTTGCAGCCACTAGCGAGCACTAGCATCACCGCCTCGGCTCCATCTCAGATCATCAGGTGTTAATTTCTCCTAAGGAGCACACACCCTAGATCCCTCGCATGCGCAGTTTACAGTAGGGTTCGTGCTCCTATGAGAATCTAATGCCACGGCTGATCTGACAGGGGGTGGAGCTCAGGCTGTGATGCAACTGATGGGGAGCGGCTGTAAATACAAATGCAGCTTCACTCACTTGCCCACTGCTCACCTCCTGCTGTGCAGCCTGGTTCCTAACAGGCCACAGACCAGTACCAGTCCATGACCCAGGAGTTGGGAATCACAGAT
>RJWJ010010350.1:0-47201 GCA_004363605.1 Indri indri
TCGTTCCCCGCTAGGGAACCGCCTCGGATCTCCGCCATGGCATCCACTTCGACCAACCTCCAGGTATCACTACTCATCTCCCGTCCCCCTGGAGAGCTGGGGCCGGGGAGGCGCGGGAAGTGGGGTGCGGGGCGGGAAGCGGGGAGGAAGCGGCCGCGCCTCTGGTAGGGGCGGAGGAGGGCGGGTCCGGGGCGAAGCCGCAGGTGGGAGAGTGGGCGCTTTCCAGCAGAAAGATGGTTTCCGGCTCGCCCTGGGGGTCTTCTGAGCCACTGGCTTTGTGAGACTCTTGACTTGTTGGGGTTTTTTTTTCTTTCCCCCCAAACCAGCCGATTTTGAGCCAAACTGGGCAGATCTCTGCACTCAGTGTAAGAGAGAAAGGAAAGAATGTAATCTTTGCAAAGCACTGCCCTGGATCAGTTGAAAATAGGGTGGTCATAGTTTGTCTTAGTTTCTCAAGTTGATATAGCACAGCCTTTCTTACCGAGCTGTCACGTAAGTAGAAGTAAGAAAACAGCCCTGCGGTCTGAGGTTAGAACCAGCCTACATACAGCCTCCGTGAATTCATTGAACATATGTGTTTGTGTGCACTCTCCCGTGTCTCCCAAATTGCAGTATGTAAGATCGTGGAGTATTCTTAAACTATTCTGTGGCTCCACTTCCCCACCCCCACCGCAGTGAGCACATGGTTGTGTACATAAGTCATGGAATCCTAAGATTTTAGACTTAATTGTTACTGCTGAATGGAATTCATTGAGAGAAGAAATTTTTGTGACAGTGTCTCCCATCCCCAAAATGGATCTAGGGTGTTGGTGGAGTTTAGAATGTAATGAGACTTACTCCCATCAGACTATTTGATACAAAAGGGTACCATGAAATACCTGTATTGAATCCTTGTCTTGGCCTTCTGGTAGTTTGTTGAACAGGCATTTATTCAGGGCCTGGTACAGGGACCGAAGATAACGGAAGAACTCCTTAACGCAAGATAATTGATCCTGAAGAAAGACCCTCAAAGTAGACTCATTTAAACAGACATCAAAAATTCACAAAAAGAGTGCGAGGAGAGGCCTATTTGGGACTTCTATCTTGAAAATTGACCCAAAAGATTATGAAGATAAATGTTTTGTATCTTTCACAAAACATTATAAATACAACAACTTATTTTGTAGAATAAAGAACAAGTCATGTTGAAATGTCTGCATATGTTTTCCGCCAAAATTGTATTAAACTAAGATACAACGATCTTAAGTTTTCTTGTAGTGCCATTTGTTAAGGGTCTTTTTGGTAAGTATATTTGAAAAAAGTTTTGGTCATTTGGTCAAAGTATTGTTCCTTTGAGTATTAAACGTGACTTCTTTTGAAGGCCCATCTTGTCCTCATCCTCATTGGTTTGTTAACTAGTTTTAGTCCATCAGCTTTTCGTTTGTCAGAGACTTTGCCTGGGACTTGGGCATTCTAAAACATAGTCTTCAGCCATTTACGGTCACCTTTCTTCTACAAGATTTGCAGTTTTGTTCTATAACCAGAATGCATCATATTTGAATTGAATTGTTGGGTGTTCTTCAGTGAATCAGCTAGAGATTGACCAGTATTAAAGGAATAGTTGCTAGTGTTAAACAGGAAGGATCTCGAGTTAGAATTTTATTAGCAGTGGATTCACAGGTATGCTTTCTTATTAAACCTTTTCAATCTTCTAACTTAGGAAATTTAGATGAAGAACATTCACATAATGAATAACTTTTCCACTGAACAAGGCAAAAATCCCTGTAGTCAGGTGCTTATAATCTAATGAGGGAATGCATTATAACTAAAAATCAAAATTACAAAATAATTCAATAAATGGTATGCAGTAGTTCCCTCATCCACAGTTTTGCTGCAGTCCAAAAAGATTAAATGGAAAATTCTAGAAATAAACAACTTATAATTTTTAAATGCTATATTACAATACATATGTCGTTCATCTCACTTCATCTCATCATGCAGGCATTTTATTATCTCACATCACAAGAGAGATGAGTATAATACAATGAAGATATTTTGAGAGAGAAACCACATTCACATAACTTTTATTACAGTATATTATTGTAATTCTATTTTATTAGTCATTGTTAATTTCTTACTGTGTCTAATTTATAAATTAATCTTTATCATAGGTATATATGTATAGGAAAAAAGTAGTATATACAGCAGTTTCAGGCATCCACTGGGGATCTTGGAACATATCCCCCATGAAAGGAGGGGGACTACTGTAATAGAATCAGAGGTTAGTGTGGGAAGGCAGAAAGGAAGGGCATATCTCATTGTTCCAAGAACAAATGAGAAATGGTTCACAGAGGAGGTGATGTGATCTTAGGTAAAGTGAATGTTAGTTGTCTGCTTGGTGTTTGATATGATCTCATTTAATCCTCAAAACAACTCTTTAGGGTGAATATTATTCCAGTTTCACAGTATAAGAAACTTAAGCTTATTAAGGTTATGATTTGCCCAAAGACATATAGTTAATTAGTGTTGAAGATAGTTTTGAGTCCAGGTCTGTCTGCTTACAAATTTGTGTTTTTTTCATTACAACATTTGCTTCCTTGAGCTAGAAAGTTGATTGCTTTTCAGGCAGAGAAAACCAAGTCGTGCCTCAGTCTAGAATTGTAAGGAAACTGCAAGTAATACAATGTGAAATGGAACTCAAAGTTTACTCAGTCTTAAATATTTTTTGAGTGTCTACTATGCCATGCATTTTGCTAAGTCAAGGGGAATCATAAAAATAATACATCATCCATGACTTCAGATGGCTTCTGTTATGATGTGAAAACAGACATACAAAGACATAGGATAGATACATTACAGTGTGTTCACTGGGAGTGTGTACAGGAGGCTGGGGGAAGCTAGAGGAAGTTCAGGGTAGCCTGCCCAGGGGTTTTGGGGAGGGCTTTGCAGCAGGAGGACCAGGACTGCACTGAGTCCTGGAGAAGCTGGAGTTTTATGGGGAGACAGTGGAACAGGGTATTCCAGACAGAGCGTATGCTGTATACAAAGGCATGCAGTCCAAGTTGGTCCAGGTTGTGCGAGTAACTTGGTATGACTAGAACTTAATGTATGAGGTGGAAACTTGAGCCTAAAGAGTTAGGCTGTGCATGCCACACATAAATGATGGATCCTCATCCTTTATTTTGTTGTAGATGGGGAGTCATAGAAGTGTTTTAAACAGTGGAGTGATATGCTCAGGCTTTTGTTTTAGAATGAAGCTATCGTGTGTACAGGCAAAAACTTGACTGGTAGGAAACCTGGAAGCAGGGGGGCCAGTTAAGAAGCAGGGATCTGTGTGACAGGATATGATGAGGGGCCAAATTAGTGTGGTGCCTATTCAAGTAAAGAGGATTGGCCAGAGGAAAGTTGGAGAAGAATAGTCAGACTTGTTACCTGCATTTAAAAATGAAGGGAGGAGAAAGAGTCTGGGTTTTCTTACAGATGTCTGGATTGGATATCTGAGTGGGTAGGAATTGGTTCTAGGAATATAGAAGGAGGTGTATATTTGGGGTCAGAGTGGAAGAGCAAAATAGGTTCTGAATTTGTTGAGTTTACAGTGCTTGTGGAGACAATCAAATTGAAATGTCCAGTGAGCATTTGGATACATACAAGGGCTGTCTGGAAAGTATCCAGCCATTGTTGATATAATAATTGTTTGGCTGGATACTTTCTGGACAGCCCTCGTATGTGTCAAACTAGAGAGAGTAGGTTGGTTGGAGTTAGGATATGGGAGTTATTAGCATACAGAGGGTAGCAGAGGCTGTGGGCATGGAGAGTCACATCTTGGAGAGTTTGCAAAATGATGAGAAACAAGGACCAAGATAGAAACCCTGCAGAATATTGACATTTAAAGAGAGAGAAAATGGAGCCTGAAAAAGAATCATTAAATAGTAAAGAGTAAAACCAGAAGAGAATGATTTTCTGAAGGCCAAGAAAAGAGACACTATCAAGGTATTTGTTATTAGTGTTAAGTGCAACAGAGATGGAGTTAGATAAACTCCCTCTCTGTGAGATTTGGCAATCAGGAGGTAGAAGGCATTGCTGTGGGAGGACCAGGAGCTCAAAAAACCAATATGAGCCAGGCCAGGTGGCTCACACCTGTAATCCCAGTGCTTTGGAAGGCTGAGGCTGGAGGATTGCTTGAGGACAGAAGTTCAAGACCAGCCTGGGCAACATAGTGAGACCCCACCTCTACAAAAAATAAGAAAAATTATCTGGGAATAGTGGTGTGTACCTGTAGTCCTTGCTATTTGAGAAGCTGAAGTGGAAACCAAGATGAAGTTGGGATGTTCTTTGGGAATTTGTTGTGAAGGCAAAGAGATAAATAAGACATTAGAGAGGAACCTAGGAACTGGGGACAGTTGGTGTATTTTATATGAATTTGAGATGGGACTTAAACACATTTTTCTGCTGTAGAGTCCCCCAATTGGCATATCATTGATGGAGGGAATGTCAGAGTAGGAAGGTGGGGATGGGCTCCAGAGCATAGGAGAAAGAATTCATCTTGACAGACAGGGGCTGGGATGTCTTTTCTCTCTAGGTAGGTGATTGTAGAATTTACCTCATTTCCCAGGGTTTTCTAAGGTGGACATGTCAGGGTCTCCTAATCTGAAAAGGACAGTCCCACATGTTCCCAACCTTTATGTCCATAATGATGACCAGATCCTGACCTGGGGTAATAAAGTCATTCAGTCTTGTGCCAGCCACTGTGATAGACTCTGGGAATACAAAAAAGTGGAGACAGCAGACATAACCCTGGTGTTCATGGCGCTCACATTCTAGTGGAAGAGAGAGGCAAACCAAAAAACAAATAAAACAAAACCCACGTGTGCATGAGTGCATTCTAGTGGGGAGAGAGGCGAAAGACAAACCCCCCTTACACACGCGTGCACAGACACAGAAGAAGGATTTTAAACACAGAAGTGATGTAGACAGCTGTGTTTTAAAATTGAATTTGGGGCTGGGTGTGGTGGCTCCCAC
This sequence comes from Indri indri, assembly GCA_004363605.1. NCBI lineage: Eukaryota > Metazoa > Chordata > Mammalia > Primates > Indriidae > Indri > Indri indri. The sequence continues at coordinate 4,999 of RJWJ010010350.1, forward strand.
CTGTAATCCTAGCACTCTGGGAGGCTGAGGCAGAATGATCCCTTGAGGTCAGGAGTTCAAGACCAGCCTAAGCAAGAGCAAGACCCTGTCTCTCTTAAAAATAGAAATAATTAGCCAGGAACTATTAAAAATGGAAAAAATTAGCTGGGTGTGGTGGTACTCGCCTGTAGTCCCAGCTACTAGGGAGGCTGAGGCAAGAAGATTGCTTGAACCCAAGAGTTTGAGGTTGCTGTGAGCTAGGCTGATGCCACGGCAGTCGCCTGGGCAACAGAGTGAGTCTCTGTCTCAAAAAAAAAAAAATGAATTTGGGAGTCATCAGCCTGAAGATCATCAGCCTTAAATCATTCAAAACATCCCATAGGGAGAAAGTAAACAAAGAGAAGTGAGTCTGCCCTTTCCACCCTCGCAGGCTTGCCTGAGTCGGCCCGCTGTGATGGAGGAGGAGGCGGAGGCCGAGGAGCAGCAGCGATTCTCTTGCCTACAGAGGCTAAAGGCAGCAGTTCACCATACTGTCGGTTGTCTTTGCGAAGAAGTGGCATTGGACAAAGAGATGCAGTTCAGCAAACAAACCATTGCAGCAATTTCGGAGATGACTTTTCGACAGCGTGAAAATTTTGCCAAAGACCTTGAAATGTTTGCAAGACATGCGAAAAGAAGCACAATTAACACCGAAGATGTGAAGCTCTTAGCCAGGAGGAGTAATTCACTGCTAAAGTACATCACAGAGAAAAAGGAAGAGGTTGCTCAGATTAACCTAGAACGAAAGGCAAAGAAGAAAAAGAAGTTAGAGGATGAAAACAAAAATTTAAATGAGCCAGAAGAGGCTGGAGCAGACGAAAGTGAGAATTAGACTCTCTCCACGCCTGGAAAATGCAATTTTCAGCAGGTAGAGCCACCTAGAAATGTGTATGGTCACAAAGGGAATTTTGAAGGGATAAGTAGAAATTAAAAAATAAAAAAGGCTGGGCAGCTTTTTTGCCCTGTATCCTCCCGGTCATTAACTGCGAAAGCTGGTTTAAAATAAAACTGGAAACTCGTGAGCAAACTACTCCCATAGCTCACTCAAGTACACAAAAAAGGCATGTATTTGAATGGTACATATTAGAAATTATATATTCCAATTAATAAAATTGTGCTAGCAATTAAAAAATAAAAGAGAAGTGAGTCCTAGCTCAAACCTGACGAATGTATTTCATTGTCACATGCAAGAGGAAGAATGAGCAAAGGAGACTGAGAAGGAGCTGCCAGAGAGGTGGAAGGGAAACCAGCAGGGTGGTTCTTGGGGGCTCACCAGAAGACTGAGAAGGAAATGAACAACTTTGTAATATATCATCAAAAGGTCAAGATGAAGACAGCTGGTCTTTCGATGCAGCATCAGCAGGAGCCTTCCTATTAGCAGCTTTATTGATGTGATAAGGGAAAGAGAATAGAGGCCACTCCAGTGAGATTTGGGCTCTAAAAGGTAGCAGAGAAACAGAACTAAACCTGAAGGGTCTTTAGATGTCAAAGAAGACTTTTTTTTTTTTTTAAAGGAGGACTATTTGTATGCTGATGGAAATATCCAGTGGAGAGAAATTGTTGTTAAGAGATGACAGAGGTGAAATAACCAAAGGGAGGAAAATTTTCATAAAGCAATAGGGGAAAAAAAAAAAAAAAGCAATAGGGGATTTTTTTTTCATTCGTTCAACAATTTCACTGAGTACACGTGGAATGCCAGCACCATTCTAGGCTCGGGGAGCTCCAGATGAAGCCCTGTACTTATGGAGCCTACCTGCGTAAAGGAGATAGCCAGTAAGTGAGTACACAGGTAAACATAATGACAATGATGGACGAAGAGCAGAGGTGAGGGGAAAGCTGAAAGCAGCCTTCGATGTAGCTGATGAAGGAGGGCCTCTCAGAGGACTTACCATCTGAACTAGGACAAAAAGAAGACCGTCATGTGTCGATCAGGAAGAACAAAGAGCATTCTAGGTGGAGGGGTCAACCGCTCAGGTTGCCTCGGCGAGGAAGGTCTAGAGGGTTTCAAGTGCAATCCAGAGCTAGGCCCAGGTCATTTCAGGCCTCGTTGGTCATGCTCCAGCATTTGCATTTCATTGTTTACAATGGGAACCCATCAAAAGTTTGCTGTGTCTACTTGGTGGCAAGGATGGAAGCAGGCTGACCACTCACAAGCTCGGTCATAGTTTTGACATATGTGATGGTGGATTCAACTAGGGTGTTAACAGTGGAGGAGGTAAGGATTGTGTTCTGAAAGAGCACTCCAAAACCATACAAGCCATGGTTAATTTCATTTCAAATGAAAAATGCCAACATAAATCGGGGTGAAATGGGACATTCATCAGAGGGAAGATAGATGCATATCCTGATAAGTCATCGTCTTTGATTAAAGGTTTAATGTGGCTATTGAAATTTAAATTTTAATTAAATAAACTCACTGCTCAGTCACACTAGCCACATTTCAGGTGCTCAAAAGCTGTGTACAGCTGGCGACTGGGCAGTGCAGATGCAGACATTTTCATCATGAGAGAAAGGCTGGTTTAAACTGGTGCCGTGTTTGGACTTAGATGCTTAAATAATACCAACTACAGCAGCGGTCCCCGACCTTTTTGGCACCAGGGACCAGTTTCCTGGAGGACAGTTTTTCCACAGCGTGAGGGGGTGGCCCTCAGGCGGTAATGCTAGCCACGCAGAATGGCTGTAAATACTTTGTGCTCCTGCGCCTCCATGTAGGGGTGGGGGTTGCACAGCAGAGTTCTGCAGCCGGGTCCTTAACCTCGGGACCAGTCTGGAGCCCGGAGGTTGGGGACCACGGAACTACAGTGTAAGAGTTGTCCTTTAACAGGTATCAGTGTGGTGCCACAATAAGGGCTGACTGTGAGTGACGGGAATGAGTGGCACAGCACTTCAAAATAATCTGAGAAGAAAATTAAGTCAGAATAAGAAAGAATTTGTTTCTGCTGGGTTGCTTAACTGCTGAGCCTTTGGGTTGCATTTGTATATGACCAGTCTCACTTAACTACCAGTTGACCACATGCTATGACTCTACTTTTTATTTATATCCTGCCTAGCTTACGCTTAAGAAAATTTACCTTTGGGTTCAGGCTATTTGAACTGTGAAACATGTAACTGCTACATTTTGTCAATTCTAAAACACCTAATTTTTCTTCCCTCCTACAACAGAGGAAGTAAGTATGTTTCTCCAATGGGAGGCCTGTTCCTACCATTTACAGATTTCCCATCTATATTCTTATGAATGATTGGTTTTGGGATTGTTTGAATGATTTTTTAAATTATATGCTTATTTTTCCTAGCCATGATTGTTTTCTTTACTCTTACTTCTGGTTGAGTAGAGCTTTACTACCTAAATTAACCCAGTTGGAATGTTTTATAATAAATCATGCTTATTCTTTATTTGGATGTATCTATATATTTTTAATTAAATATAGTTTTTAATGAAAATTTTATTTTGGGATAACTAGAGATTGACATGCAGTTGTAAGAAATAATAGAGATTCACTGTACCCTTTTCCCAATTTCCTCCAATGATAACATCTTATAAAACAAGCAAAATATCAGTCAGGGTATTGACATTGGTACATTCCACTACTCTTACTCATTTTCCCAGTTTTACTTGTACTTGTGTGTATTTGTATGTGTGTGCCTGTGTAGTTTTTCACATGTGTAAGTTCTTGTTGCATTTTGAGAGTTATGTATTCTAGATACTAGTCCTTTGTTGGATATGTGTTTTGCAAATATTTCTTCCAGTCTGTGGTTTGTCTTTTCATCCTTTAAACAGGATCTTTTATTTATGTATTTTTATTTTTTTATCTTTTTTGAGACAGAGTCTCACTCTGTTGCCGAGGCTGGAGTGCAGTAGTGTCAGCCTAGCTCACAGCAACCTCAAACTCCTGGGCTCAAGCGATCCTCCTGCCTCAGCCTCCCAAGTAGCTGGGACTACAGGCATTCGCCACCATGCCCAGCTAATTTTTTCTATATATTTTTAGTCGTCCAGATAATTTCTTTCTATTTTTTTTAGTAGAGACGGGGTCTTGCTCTTGCTCAGGCTGGTCTCGAACTCCTGAGCTCAAGCAATCCACCTGCCTCGGCCTCCCAGAGTGCTAGGATTACAGACAGGCGTGAGCCACCGCGCCTGGCCAGGATCTTTTAGATAGTAAAGTTTTTAAGTTTGATAAGGTCCAGCTTATCATTTTTCATTTTATATATTGTGCTTTTGATATCAAATTTAAGAACCTTTTACTCAGCCTTAGACCCTGACGTTTTCCATGTTTTTCCTGAAAGTTTTATGATTTTACATTTTATGTTTAAGTCTGTGATCCATTTTGAGTTAATTTTTTTTCAGACAAAATGTAACTTTTTGTGAGACTTCAACTTTTGCAGAAAGTGTTAGGGTTGAGTTTCTTTTTTGTGTGCTTATGGATGTCCTATTGCTCCAGCATCATTTCTTAAAAAGCCTATCCTTTTGCTATTGACTTGCTTTTTGCATCATTTTCAAAAATCTCTTGGATATACTTCTATGAGTCTATTTCTTGGAGGTTTTTTTATTAATACTACAAAAGTAGTCCATGTTCATATGGACATTTTTAGAAGGTGTGAAAAAGTAGAAAATGAAAAATCAATGAAATCTTATCAAAAATAAGCCCTGTTAAATTTCCTTTCCATCTTTTCCCTTTTTGTTCCCACTGTTGTTTCAAATAGTTGAACTTACACTACATATAAAAGGTTGTATCATGTTTTTTTAAAAGGCCCATCATAAACACTTTCCATGTTATTACAAATATTTCTTAATATTAATACTATTTTAGTGATCCTTTAATACTCTATTGTGTGGCATCCTTTTGCTCTTTACGATTTAAGTTTCCAGGTTTTGTTTTTGTTAAAAGATCTTTCTGGTTAAAGTCTTTGCTAAGTAAACCTTTCAAAACTTATTACTGGGTTAAGAGATTCAGGCATTTTTTAGATTCTTGATGTTTCATTGTCACATTGCTTTTGGCATTTCCATTTTCATTATTGTTATATGCCTTAAATATAGCAGCATTTAATTTTTGAGAACTTCCCTAAATGTTTATTTAATTTTTCAGTTATTTGATTATTCCTTACTAGCCCTAAGTTTGACTTTAGCTGAATGAAAATTGTGTGTGAATCTTAGTGATTGGTACTAGAGAAAGTAGTATTCAGATAGCATTTATTCATATAACAAGTGTAGTTTGCATTTTATAAATTTGTAATTTATAATAAAATACAGTTGTCATTTAGAAAAAAAGATGAATTTGTTTTTAGGTTGCTTTTATTTTTTAAGAAAACTTTCAGTTTGATTATTTACTTCAAACTTACGTTAATGCTTTGATTTTAATGTTATTGTTTTGCCTCCCTCAAACAGAAAGCAATAGATCTTGCTAGCAAAGCAGCCCAAGAAGACAAAGCTGGGAACTATGAAGAAGCCCTTCTACTCTATCAAAATGCTGTGCAGTATTTTCTCCATGTAGTTAAATGTAAGGTCATTGGTTATTTATTTTAAAACACTGAAAGAAAAAATTACTTTATTTCATTTATAAAAATTGAAATAAAATGCCAGAAAATTCTAAACCTTCCATTTACAAAAAATTTCCACTTTTTTCTTAGTAACTTTTAATTTTAAGTACCCAGACTTAGCTCACAACTGTGAGAGCTGTCATAGTTACTACTTTGTATACCTAAACATCTCAATGGAAATAATTTTTTATTTTACTGATGATGTACCCAAATTATATAATCTAGATTTACTCATTTGTCTAAGCCTATGTTTGAAAATATTCTGTTTAAAAAACAGGTTCGGAAACATTTTACTCATGTATTTTACAAGTATGTATTGCGTGTTTACCATGTGCCAGGCACTGTTCCAAGCACGGAAGATGTAAGAGTGAGCAAAAATGGACAGAGACCCCTGCCCTCATGGATCTTAAACCTAATGCAGTTGGATAATTTAAGATTTTCTTTAGAGCTTCCTCATTTAATTTGAGATTTTATGTCAAATTAAAGTGAAACTAGGAATGAATCATAACATGTAAGGTACAGGCGGCTGAACCCATGCATTGCATATTTTGCCAAAGTTGACTTTTGAAAATAGCCCTGACAGAGGCCTTTACGTAGTAAAATTACTGTGTTGGTGTTACACGTAATATATGGGATTTCCATCACTCTTCATACTCTCTGAAATAAACTTTATGTAGAGACATTAATGGAAATGGTTAGTATTGCTTTACTTCTATTTTTCTTTCTTATAATTGGGTTTGTGTAAGGCAAACAGCTTTCAACTATCTGCACATTGTATGGGAAGAATATGAAACCTACAGAGCATTAAATAATTTCTTATTCTTTAACATTACCTTAAAATAACCTACAGTCTTGCTTAGATTTTTTTGTGATTCAGACCCACTGTTGGTCTCCAACCCTGCTTGGGGAAAACATAGGAAAGAGTTGGTAATCATTGGTTATCAATGATGAATTAGAGATTATCTTCCCTCCCTCCCCCAGCATAAGATTTCCTTGTTTGAAAAAGTTATTTAAGAATCTAAACCTTTCTACATGGAATTCTCATGGAAAAAAATCTTTCTCATTTCCCTTCAATAGATGAAACACAGGGTGATAGAGCCAAGCAAAGTATCAGAGCAAAGTGTAATGAATATCTTGACAGAGCAGAAAAACTAAAGGAATACCTGAAAAAGAAAGAGAAGCCACAGAAGCCTGTGAAGGAGGGACAGCCAAGTCCAGCAGATGAGAAAGGGTATGTGTTTAAAAGCGTTAGATTTTATTGTACCTTTTAACTTTTAATTTGTGGAATAAATTTCTTTCGATTAAACCAGGTATGGGCAGACCGTGGCTCATGGGCTGAACCTGTCCTGCTGCCTGTTTTTACAAATAAGTTTTATCAGAACACAGCCTTGCCCACTCATTTTCCTATTGTCTGTGGCTGCTTTCATGCAATAACAACAAAGTTGAGCGGTTGCAATAGAGACTGTATGGCCCACAAAACCTAAAATATTTGCTTTTCTTCCGGCCTTTTATGAAAAAAGGTTGCCAGCCCCTAGTTTACTAAGCTTAGGGCATGATATACCTTAAATAACCCTCTGTGACTGCTTGCTAATAATAGGGGAAAACATTTGAAGGAATGGCACTCAGTTATCTTCTGGCCGTTAGGTAATACTAAAGTTTAAAATTATTATAGGAGTAATCTGTGAATTAAATCTTTGTGTGGACAAAAAGAAAATTCCAATAATATAAATAATTTTTTTGGTATCTTCTACAAAGTTTTTAGATGTGGATTTGCTTTAGATTTGCTTTCTGTTGTTATTGTAAAGAAAAACAGCACAGCATAATTTATAAACATTGAAACCCATTTTTGGAATGTCTTTCGGAGATATATCACTTCTAGACGCAGAATTTATTTATTCAACATGTAATATATGCATGTCAAGTTCTGTCATAAGCAACAGGAACATATTCTAACCAGATCCTCGCTGATTATTCTATTAATTGGTGCCAGAGGTAGTTCCAGGTGACACATTCTTAAGCAAATGAGAGTCTAGAATGGAGTTCCTGGCCTGGTTGGGCTTAAAAGCACTGAGGTTCTCCTTCAGAGGATGTCATACTCACAGTTGATGGCACACAGTGGCACACATTACTTAGGTAATCCCTTGTGGTCACAAGGAATGAAGTGCCTTTTAGGCAGTGCTTTGGGGCTTTATGGCTGCTACCATAGACCACTGAGAAGAATACAAGGAATTTAAGAATAGAGTTGACATATTGCTTCACACTGTGTGGCAGAGTTTGAAGAAATTATAAGCTCAGAGTTTTATATTTTCTGTTCGTGATCAGGGAACCAAGGAGTTTCTGTGGCACCCTAAGAATAATTTATCTTTTGCACTTGTAGCAGTGACATAACAAAAGTCAGTTGACAGTCTGATCTTACGGATTGTTGAATTTCAACCTCTGCGCAAGTAAAGACAAGTGTAAGATAGGGACTCCAAACATAAAATGAAAATATTGGGAAGAATTCACTTGATTTTGGGTGCCCAGGATCTCCAACTGTCACTGAGACTCCCTTGCCAGCAGAAGGTTCTCTCTTCCCCTGTCTGTTGAAGCTCTTCTAGTCTTGCTTAAAGACCCTGTAATGGTCTCTCCTGAGGTGGTTACCTGACTAGGGGATGCCAATTCTTCTCCCGTACTAAAAAACAATCTTAGTTACAAACAGGAGGACCTGCTTTGGCTAATTTAAGCAAAAAGGGATTTGTCGTGCGGTATTACCTTACAGAATTTTGGGACAAGAGAGTCAAGCTTGGATTCCATAGCACTAGGAGAAGCGCGCAGCTACGTCCACGTTGTTCAAGCAGGGATCCCCCTGTTGGCACCCGCCCTGCTCAGCATCACAGTGCGTGGGAGCAGGCAGTAGAACCTCTGCGCAGCTCCCTCAGCAAACTGGTGCTTTCCTGTGAAGGTCTGGTCTCCTTGCGAGCAGCCCCCACCTTCTTGAAGGAACTTAGATCTCGTGTGGAACCCTAACTGCAAGGGGGCCCCAAAAGGGCGGTTTTTTATAAGTACAGCCTTTACAGTACAGGACAGCGTGATAGAAGAGGTTGGAATGAGTGTCCAGTGAATCAGTTTCTTGGTGTCTACCTCACCCATAGCCCCACCATCCTACAAGGTGGTCCCGTTTTGGTATAAAACCTGTCAAGCTTTTAATCCCCCTTTGTATCTTACGGTTTTAAAAATTATTTAATGCCATATTTTTTGCTTTAATCACTTTTTCACTCAACATTGTATCAGGAACACCTTTCCAATAAACTATTTCTACAACATCATTTTTAAAGGTTGCAAGGTTTTTTATCATATGCCAACCCTTATAATTGAACATAAATTATTTCTGTTTTTCCCTGTTGGCAAACTGTGGGTGTGATCATCCTTACAGTTAAATCCTTGAACTCATTTTAAATTATTTCCTCAGGATAAATTCCTAGATATGAAATGCCAAGGTTGACCTACTTGTTCTTTGGGTTCAGTTCATTGTCATCAGGAAGCTTCATCAATCCTTTGGAACCCAGACTAAGGGTTATAGACCCTTATACCTTACATAATTCATATTCTGGATTTTTTTCCTCCTTGTGTGACTTCTCATTCTAATTTATATTTTCTCCAGTCCTGGTGTTTTTATTGTTGTTTGCAACTCTGCTGTAATTCATCTTACATCCTTCATGGAATGATATGTGGGGCATGCATTTATGAATTAATACATATATAGGTATGTCATGGGAATTTGGAGCTAGTTCCTGACTTTATTTTGGTCTTTTTGTCCTTCTCTTGTTCATGATTCTCTATTAATTGATAATGTGCCTGTTTCCTATTTTATTTAATACATACTTAAAAATAATAACATAAGCATAACTTTTAATGGGAATGTCTTCTTTTGCCACTTAAATTACAATATTTCAGGTTAATTTTTCCTTCATTTTTGCCTTATTTGATAGTATGAGTGATCATTTGAATATATTAAATTCTTTTTATTAGGAATGACAGTGATGGGGAAGGAGAATCTGATGATCCTGAAAAAAAGAAACTACAGAATCAACTTCAAGGTTGCTTTAGATTTCATTTTTAAACTTACTATCTTATTTAAAAGACTCATAGTGAATTGTCTGTTTAATTGTTTATCTCTCCACCCCTTTGTATTTAAGTGAGGTTTAACAACTGGCTTTGGTTCCCAGTGGTCATGTGCTGGATTTCTTTATAGCATTTTCATAGGGGTAGCCCTCTACAGTGTCTAATGTCTTGGTTTTCTCATGTAATAAAAATATTGTTCAGTTTTATATCTTCCTTTAAAAGGCTGTAAGTCAGCGTATTCTCTTTCTTTTGTTTATTTGCCCTCTTTTAGAGAAGGTAGTATTTATACCGTTAGCACACTACAAAATCTGGTGCTGTTAAAATTCATTACTGTCAGAGGAACAGAACTAATTAGGAATAACACTTGGCTTTTGTGGCCATCGCTGTAGCTCGTTCATTGATGTTTTATTTCATGTTTCCTACCTACTGTTCCTCATTTGCTTCTTAGTGTTCGCATTTACATTTATCTCTTTAAGCTTTCTGTTTTTACCTTCCACACCTGTAAGCGCCCTTTCATTCTACTGTGTTACAGTGTAGTGGTGTAATGGGGAGGGTAGAGATTTTGGCTCAATTCAGATCTCTATTCCATTCAAGGGTCTGCCACTTAGAAGCCTTCTAATCGTGGACAAGTTACTGAACCTTTTGGAGTCTGAGTCCCCATCTGTAAAATGGAAATTAATAATACTTCTCTTTCAGGGCTGTAAGATTAATGACAGTGTACATACTGCCTAATGTATCTGAGAAATTCTAGGGATTCCATAAATGGTAGCTCTGTATATCAAAAAAGGCATGTATTTAATTGCTGATTTCTTTAATTGCTGAGATTTGATTGCTCTTAGATATAGCTATTAAATGATTTTTCAGATTGAATTTACATTCACCCATTAGTATGTTTTTTGTTCATTTGAATTGTATCAAACAGAGCGCATAACTGGGAAAGAATTTCCATTAGATAGGTTCCGCCTTTGTTACCGAATAGTGAATATAGCTAGCTTAGCCAGACCTCTTTAACTTTGCTATTCTAGTCTTTTCATTTTGGTAGTATTTCCGTCTTCCCTACCCCACTAGAATTTATAGGAGAACACTGTATGGATAGTGTGTTGAAAACAGTACAGTCAATGAGAATAGAGAGTATGTTTGTATGCCAAGAATTTCAGTGGTGGATGTAGTCCAAGGGCAGCAACTCTGTTTCCACTGCTGCACCCCGACTCCCTGAAGTGGTGCTGGCACAACCGCACACTCAGTAAGTGCTGGTAACCCAGTAGTCCGTACCAAGTGCCTTATTCCACTTGTAAGGCAAGAAGCTTTTCTCTGTCTCTGCTATTGGTTTTGGTTTTGTTTGGCTTATCCCACCTGCCCACCCCCAAGTGAAAATTGGATTGTCTTTAATTTTGAAAAAGATAACAACCCATTTTAATAGGGATTTTTCTAAATTACCTGTCAGTTATGATAAGGGCTTGAAATGTCAAAAAAAAAAAAAAGCTTCAAATGTTTAAATGAGGAAGTTTATTTGGAATTTCAGGATGAAATAGTGTATGAAAGGAGTCCTTGCCTTTCATATCTGAGAATCCTTTTTTTTCCCATCTTTTAATTTAATAGTTTGCTGATGGATTTCATGGTATAATATCTTCTTTTGAATCTTTCCTCTTCTTTTTTTCCGAAACAGTATTTTAAATCTTTTACTTCTGTTTTAGATCATGACATTAAGTATAACTGATAGTTAAAATTAAAAATGCATTTATGATTTGATTTTTCCATTGGCTTATTTTAACATTCAGTAATTTTTTTTGTGGTTAAATAATGTATTAGGGTAATAAATAGTATGATCAAAGACTGGATAAACTTACATAATTAGACGTACAATCCAATTGTTTTGTTTATATTTTCCAATAATCCCCCCTCCCCTTTTTAATTTTACAAACAAGTAATGTCTAGTATTTAATTGTTTATCAACAAACATTCAAAAGTTACCTTTAAACTTCAAGGAGAAAAGAGTTAAATGTGAAAATAAATTATAGCATATTTTTAAAATTCATAGCAAAAATTTCGAGTTAGCCAGATGATGCACACTTATAAAGTAAATTTACTTTCATTTAATTGACTCAAAAATCCTGTCATGATGTAGATACTTTTTCATGTAGGATTACTAATCTTAATGGAACATAAGAAAGAAAAAGCGAATTGACTTTTTTCTTGCTTTATAGTAGTCTGAACTTACAGAATGCAAAAGTATTTATGTTTCATTTAATTTTAATCTAAGAACTAAAGATTTGCATAGTTTAAGGAATTTGCTAAGTATAACTAGTCTTAGCATAGTAGATAGATGATCTTTACGAACCAGAAGAAATGATAAAACTAATTTCATGAAGTAATAATTAGATTATGTAAGTGGAGGTGTTTTGTTGTACTTAATACAACTACATGTCGTCTGAGAATAGGCTGCTTAATAATTTATAGTTGAATAATTTCTGTATACTAGAAAATTGGAAAAGCTTTTAATGAAAGATACTAGAAAATTTTGCCAGTAAGCTATATTAAAATAAATTCTTCTTGGACTCTCACTGCAACAATTGTTATAGCTTTTGAATATACTGTATTCAGAAACCAAATCATCAATTTAAGTAACTTTGTTAATTTACAAAAATGGTAAATCTATTGAGAAGCCAAATAGAAATTTTGGCAAATCTCAGGAAAGTATTGCAAATCTACAGGGTATACTCTCTCTTTTCCATCATCTGCTTCTGTTGTAGCCTTTCCTCTCTCCTCCTTTCCTATCTTCTCCCTTCTATCTGCCTGTCTTCAGTTAATGTTTTTAAGCATATTGTCTTTCTGTGGTTGAGATTAGCTTGCCTTTTCTTTTGGTTAACAGAAGAAAAGGTCGATGAACCCCCATTGAACAAGTACTTTTGATACTCCAGAATCAGTATATTCAAATATTATAACCACTTTTATGAAATGTTTGGTGCTTTTCCAAACACTCTAGTATTCATTATGTCATTTGATTTTTACACTAACCTATCTAAGTAGTTTGTGTAGATGGCATTATTTTCATTCCACAAATGAGGAAGTAGAAATGTAAAGGTGAAAGTGACCTGCCCGAGGTAATTGAGCCACTCGCCCAGGCTCCTGACTCCTGCTGACTCCTCCCTAGCAACTGCTTCCTCATCTCACTCTTTCAGAAAGGGTTTTAACACATAAAACTTACCCAGACAATTCTGTAGTGCGTTTCTTTAATGTCATGATACCATGTTGTCTTCTAACTTTGATGAAATCGTTTTCCTCAATTTAAAGGTGACAAAATTTTTTGTAGGTGCCATTGTTATAGAACGACCAAATGTGAAGTGGAGTGATGTTGCTGGTCTCGAAGGAGCCAAAGAAGCACTTAAAGAGGCTGTGATTCTGCCTATTAAATTTCCTCACCTTTTTACAGGTGAGATGACTTTTAAGTAATTTTATTTGATGATATTTTAAAAATACATTGATGACTGAGGTAAAGCATGGTGAATTCTTATCACCATGTCATGAATTATCTTAAATAAATTGTGACTATTAACGGCAGTGATACATCTTTACACAAAGATGTTTTATTTCTTATACCTATCCATATTTGCAATAAATATATTTCAAGACAACCTAAATGTCAACCAGTACGGTAATTCACCAACATGTAATGGAATGCTATGCACTTAATAACATATAGTGTATATCTATACTAATAAACTTAAGTCTGCATTATAATTCATTGAAGAATGTCCACGTCTATTATAAAGATCAAAAAGCAAGTTATAAAATATGTATAGTATGATTCCACATTCGTTAGTAAGTGTGTGTGCTGAGAAGCAAGTATAGATGGATTGACTTAAAAATGTTAATGTGTGCCTATGAGATAAGGTTATAGGTAATTTTTACTTTTTCTTTTGACTTTCATCTGAATTTTTTGCAATGGGCATATATTAATTTTTAAAGAGTATTTCCATTTCTTAAAAAGAGTAAGAATTATTTAACAACTTCAGATAAAGTACATATCAAAGGATCTTTCTGCCCATGAAGGGCAGAAATCCTTTTGTCTGTGTGCATACATTGTGCTTTTACTACATGTTGGTTGAATGAATGAATGAGCAAGCAAATGAACTTCCTGTTAGAAGGCTTGTATTTATATATACTCACTTTTGACAAAATGGGCTGTAGAGAACGCAAATAAAAAGACATACCTTAGATTGATTTATTTTAACAATACTATTATTTGATTGCTTTAGAGTTAAAATCTTTTCGCAGTATTCTTTACTATGGATGATGTCTATGGTAGCTGAAATTAACAGTTTTGAAATTCTCTTTGTTATTTTTCTAATGCAAATTTTAGGCAAGAGAACACCTTGGAGGGGAATCCTATTATTTGGGCCTCCTGGAACAGGAAAGTCCTATTTAGCCAAAGCTGTAGCAACAGAAGCAAACAACTCAACATTTTTTTCAATATCTTCCTCTGATCTTGTTTCAAAGTGGCTAGGCGAAAGTGAAAAGTAAGTGGTAAATCAATTTTAAATATTTTTGTCTTTGCCTCGTAGTCCGTAAAGTAATAGGTTTCTTACATCATTAATAGATATTCAGAGATCTGACATAATATAAATACTCATTTATCTGTCATAGCAGACCCTAATTTGGAATTTGTTTTGTGGAAAAAAGATGGTATACATGTGTAACTTAGTAAATTGTAAAGTGAATTATCCAGTTGTCTTATCTTCTGTTCCTGAAACATGATTAGACTTTTTAATCTAGAGTTCTTGTAATATCGGTATATTGCTTTGTTTTAGTCTGTTAATATTTCTTAGAGACCAAAAGTTTTTCTTTATTTTTAGATTAGTTAAGAATTTATTCCAGCTTGCCAGAGAGAACAAGCCCTCCATTATCTTCATTGATGAAATTGATTCTTTGTGTGGTTCACGAAGTGAAAATGAAAGTGAAGCTGCACGTAGAATTAAGACAGAGTTCCTAGTTCAAATGCAAGGTAATATTACTGATTTTTAAAATTGTTTCTGTTTATTGTATAACCATTATTTTATAACAATAATGGAAAAAAAATTCAAGCAGAATTTCTCCACTCTAATAAACTAACAGTTTCATTATGCCATGTTTCGTTCTGATAGTTTCCATGCGTATACATAATTTTTACCCAGCTGTAATCACCTTGTAGGACTCACTTATACCAATAGTAAAGAGATTAATATTTCACTGTGACATGCCAGGAACAATATTAGTAAAAGTAACATGTAGACTTCAAATGAAATCTTTCAAGAAATATTTTGAAAAGAATATTAGGTTATTAAGTATGAAATGTCTAATTTATTCAAGTACTAAGTTTGACAGTTGATATCTCTGACATTTCCCTTTGACACTTGTTTTATGTTTATTTTGAAGGTACATCCTCAGTCTTTCAAATGTACATTTTGGCTTGTGATTATCTTTCAAATTTTTTTTAGAGCAATTTTTGTGAAACCATGTATAAGTCAAAAATTCATGTTATTTTCGAATATGAGTTCTGTTGTGGAACCAATGCAGCTCAGATAGCTCAAAATATCAATGAAGTATTTGGGAAGGATATGGCTAATGAGCACATAGTATGTTGATGGTTTGAGAAGTTCTATTCTGGTGATATTAATCTTGAAAATGAGCCATGTGGGTGACCTGAGACCGAGGTGGATAATGATTAGCTGAAAGTTGTAGTGGAAACGAATCCATCTAACCTACACGTGAATTACCAGCAAGGATTGACATTACTATTCTGACAATATTGGACTATTGGAAACAAATCGGCAAGGTAAAGAAGCTGGATAGATGGGTACTGCATGAATTAAACGAGCATCAGAAGTGAAATCATCTGGAAGTTTGCCTTCCTTTGCTGGCATGACATAAAGACGAATGAACCATTTCTATACTGTATTGTTACGTGTGATGAAAAATGGATTCTTTTTGACAATCACAAGCATTCAGCACAATGGCTGGATAAAGAAGAAGTGCCAAAACATGGTCCAAAACCGAATATTCATCAAAAAAAACTAATGGTGTCTGGTGGGGTGCAGCACTGTTATTATCCATTACAGCCTCATGAAACCTGGTCAGTCGATTACAGTGGATGTCTGCTGCAACCAAGTGGATGAAATGATGAAGAATCTTGTGATCAGCAGCAGAGATTGGTCAACAGAGACAGGCCAATCCTCTTGCCAGATAACACTCAACCACATGTTGCACAATGCCGCTCAAACTACAGAAGCTGGACTTGGAAACTCAATTTCTCAATAAGCTGTGGAAAACGCCTTTTGCAATTTCATTGCCACTTGCTATCCAGCCTTCTTCACTGCTGGCATAAACAAGCTACTATTAAGATGGCAAAACTGTGTCAATAGTTTAGGTACATACTTTGATAAATTGTACTGCTGCTTGTTTGAGATATGATAAACTATACTTTGATTTGAAATCAGACATTTCATATTTAATGACCTAATAGTATTGTCCACAATCTAGGAGATTTTATTCTTGGGAATATATTTGTATCATATTGCAATAATGTGATATTAATATTTGAGTAAATACAGTTTTTTTCAGAGAGATACTCTAAAGATGAGGCACTTTAATGTTAAAGCACCATATTTCTTAACAGAACAATGGGAAGAGGTTTAAAGAGCACCAAAATGACAAATTATTTAAAATACTGCCTATTTTAATGCAGGGGTTGGTGTGGACAATGATGGAATTTTGGTTCTGGGAGCCACAAATATACCCTGGGTTCTGGATTCTGCCATTAGGCGAAGGTATGATGATCCAGTAAATATCTTATTTCTAGCTGCAGATGTAACAAGGAAATGATAATTCCCGTTTTGTGTAGCAAGGAGGCATTCTGATAATTTTTCACAGAAGTTTTAATGTGCCCTAACCTTGCTGCTTCCCTGCCTTGGGGGAAGAGAACTGGTCATTTGCTTGTTTGCTTGCCTGCTATACTGAAGATAAAAGATTTTCACATACCGTAGCCTTTCACACTGGAAAGTATAATACCTAATGTGGGGAGTTAGCTATGCTCCCAAAAAATTGGGTCCCTTAGGCAGGGGTCATCACAAAGGATAAGAAAATAATAGAAAATGGAAAATAATAGAAATAAAAGAATACACAGAGACGAAGTTATAGTTTTATAGATTTATAAAGATAAAGCAAAGCGGGGGTACTCAGGGGTTCCCACAATATCCCCATCAGTTGTGAGGCCCAGAATAAAGTTTCACATGGGTATTTATAGGTACAGAGATTGGTTGCCAGGGGTAGCAGATTTACATAATAACAGGTAGTTCGTTTTAGCTTAAAAGTCTTTCAAAAGGCTTCTGTAGGTCCCTTAATTAACTCTGGTTACAAAATCTTTCAAGAACAAACTTCTAAGTTCTAAGATAAAACTATCACTTAACAGAAGGGTTAAACAGAGATATAGTGGCTCCGTATTTCTTTATCTAGTTATTGCAGATAGAGACAGGTGATCAGAAGTCAAGCAGGAACTGTCCCTTGGGTTAACTGTTTTTAGCCACAAGTGTCTGTCTCTCGGGTGGACATTCTTTGATCAGCTTTCATCCCGTGATTCCATGCAGACCTTGCTTTGTCGTTCAAAGCAGGTGAGAACCACGGGTTTGAGACTGCAGCATCACCTTGGAAAGCAGCTGCTACTGACCTTTGAGATGTCCTCCTGAGGTGGTGCAGCTTTTGATACACAAACTAACACGTTCACATATTCCTTCAGGGCAAAGTCCTGCAAAACTCCTGAGGTCATTTCTGTCTCTAATATAGTAATATTAATTTATGGAGCGACAGCCTAATGCTTACCCTTAGTTCAAATTAAGCTCAGTGGGCACTGATGCTTCAAAAATTTACAAATATAGTTTGATATTTCAGTAAAAATCCTTCATGTGTAAAATTTTAGTAAAATGACCATTATACAAGTCAAAGTAAGATAACCAAGATATATTTTTAGTAAAAAAATTTTATGTCTCTAATTTTTAAGTTGAATATGAAACCAGCTGTAGGAAAGGTATACAGACACTTCACTTTCCACTGTTTCACAATTCCCTACTCCATTCATTTAATTTTACGTGGTAAAAATTAGCACTTCAGTTTTGCCACTTTTACCACATTCGCTTGATGGTTTGCCAGTATGCTAGATTACCTTCAGTACCAAGAAAGGAAATGTGCTGGGTATTTTTGAAAAATGGCCTAATTCCAAACCCATCTCTAGCGGTAATGGAAACTTTTTAAATTCTTCTCATTGCCACAGAGAGTTACCTGGAGGAGAAAAGTCTGCACAGACCACTAAAATTGTCCCTCATTGCTTTCTCCCTATCTCCAAATACTGAAATTCTAAGAAGGCAAGCAAAATTATTATTGATAAAACATAATGTTATAATATAGGATTATTTGTTCTGAATATACTCACTATAATAGTGGACATTTTGTGTAATATATATTTAATTATATAAGATTTTGAGTAATTTTACCATTTTGAATTGAGAAAATTGTGTCATTTCTACTCCTATTTTAAATTGTTAATCATTAACCCCTTGATCAAGAGTTCAGAGTACAATTTTATGAGAAACTGTAATCCTGTAGGACATGTATTTTTATGTCATGAATTGTAGACATATAAATACTATGGCCAAAATAACCCAAAAATCATGCGAGGAAGACTAAACCATTCAAGCTGGTGTCCTGGCTATTTTTTATTTTATTTATTTGTTTTTAATGTGTTCTGGGCATTCT
Organism: Indri indri; assembly: GCA_004363605.1. NCBI lineage: Eukaryota > Metazoa > Chordata > Mammalia > Primates > Indriidae > Indri > Indri indri. Next base: position 23,431 of record RJWJ010010350.1, read on the forward strand.
CCCTTTATCTAACCTAAATGTATATGTTTAACCTTGGCCCATATGGGCACATTTAACTTACTCGACTCAACTTGTTATAATTGAGAATATCTAAATATCTGTTCCTTCTTGAAAATAACCTAGTTTTCAGTTAAAATTAAGTATAATATCTTTGATATACTGTATCTTTTATTTTAAGATTTGAGAAACGAATTTATATTCCTTTGCCTGAAGCCCATGCCCGAGCAGCAATGTTTAAACTGCACTTGGGGACCACTCAGAACAGTCTAACAGAAACAGACTTCCAAGACCTTGGGAGGAAAACTGATGGTTATTCAGGGGCAGATATAAGTATCATTGTACGGGATGCACTTATGCAGCCTGTTAGAAAAGTACAGTCAGCTACTCATTTTAAAAAGGTAAGTCACTTTTCTCTGTCCATTCATATGTTTTGTCTTCAAAGAATTTGGAAGAGTTTCAGTGTTGTATAATAGTTACAATAGGTAGGTTTACATAATAGACATATTTCTATTTGATTGAAATAAGTTCTCCAATCAAGTTTGTTAGTAGCCATTATTAATAGTCCTAACATGTTTTAAATTTTTCAATGGCTTTGGATCACCAACTATAGTAGATCACGCTATGGCTCCATCCTTTACTTTACTGTTTTTAAGGCTAATTATTTCAATTAGTAAGAACAGGTTTGCCTGTTTATTTTTTTTATTTATCAAATGTCTAACATATTAATCTGGGCCCAGAGGAAGATCAGAAAGTAGAGCAGTCAAAAAAGACAAAAATCTCTGACCTCATGCAGCTGAAATTTTTGTGAGGAAAGACAGACAATAAAATATATATAATAAGTTAAGTGAGAATGTGTATTTCTCCATACCTACACCAACCCTGAGATAATATTTAAAGTCGACCATTCTAAAACAGATAGGAAATAGCCCCCAATAAGATACAAATTTATTGCCATCTAAATACTTGCATGTGACTTTATGTCACAAAACTTCTTTTTCTGGATATTCTTAAAACTGTTAAATAAGTTATATATCATAAAATGACCCTGCAGTTACATTTCGCATTTAATTTTGTACATACATTTGAAAGAATTTTTGTTGAAAGACAAAGATTCGGTAATTTCAGACTGAAGGTGCCAAATATTACAGAATATTCTTAGCTGTGGACAATAAAGCAACTTAGAAGAATTTTTTATCAGGTTTATTTTTGGTCTCTAGGATTACTACCACTTATTAAGCAGTAGCGGAAAAAAGGGAAAGGTTAGCCACAGGTAACTTTTTTTTTTTTAACTTATTTTCCCCATTATAATTTATTGTAGGAAATTTCAAAATATAAAAAAGCATCAAGAAAAAAACTAAAACCAACCAAAGTCTATTGCATTACCCAGAGAAAACTACTCTTTGTTGTATTTTCTTAGTTTTTTTTCAGAAGTAAACATTTAAACAAAACATACAAAAATACTAATACATTTTCAACTTTCCTGATAATGGCCTTAATGTTTATTTAATTTGTTCAAATAAATATTTCAGATTGCTATTTATTCCAGGTTCGTGGACCTTCCCGAGCTGATCCTAACAACCTCGTAGATGACCTGCTAACACCCTGCTCTCCAGGTGACCCTGGTGCCATTGAAATGACCTGGATGGATGTCCCTGGGGATAAACTTTTGGAGCCAGTTGTTTGCATGGTTTGAAATTTTGTTTGTTTTTAAGAAAAATTTTAAAATATTATACTTTGTAATTTGCCAAAGATAAAATTTTCCATTTCTGGGAACTGTTGGTATGAACAGGCATGTTTATTTAATACTATTGACCAAAAGATTGCTGGACACAGTTGTTCACACCTGTAATCCTAGCATTTTGGGAGGCTGAGATGGGAGGAACAACACTTGAGCCTAGGAGTTTTAGTTTGCAGTGAGCTATGATGACACTACTATACTTTAGCCCAGGCAACAGAGTGAGACCTTGCCAATCAATCAATCAATAAAAAATATATATATACTTTTTTACAGACAGGGTCTCATTCTGTCACCCAGGCTGGAGTACAGTGGCAGGATCATAGCTCACTGTACCTCCAACTCCTCCCACCTCAGCCTTCTGAGTAGCTGGGACTACAAGGGCATGGCACCATACTCAGCTAATTCTTTCAAATTTTTTATAGAGATGGGGTCTCAAACTCCTGGCCTCAAGTGATCCTCCCACTTTGGCCTCCTAAAGTGTTGGGATTACAGGCATGTAACACCATGCCCAGCCAAAAATTATTTTTAAAACATTTTCTTGGGCTTTGACAAAACTTTAAGTGACAAGCCTATTTTTTAAAAACATAGGTTTCTGACTTTATAGGTTTTATAGCTAGAATATTATTTTCAAAACGCTCATATATATTGCATAAATTACTGTTAAGACTTAACTAAAAACAGAATTGATGAAAATTTTTTTCCCTATATCTCAGATTTTTAAAAATAACTAGAAATGCTAATGCTTATATCACTGCACTCATAAATGGTGTTTTTGTTTTATTTTTCTAGGCTCCATAGAAAGTTTAAATAATACAGTTCTTAAAAATTTTAACTGAATTTAAACAACTTTTATTACAAAAAAAGAATGTTTTTATGGTTTCTATTGGAGGAATTAAAATAATTTGCAGGACTTTGTTTTGTAAGGCATATTATTTTTAGGAAACTTAGGGTGATTGTAAAGTTATGTTTTTAAGCTTTTGTTCTCTGTCCGGCTTTGAAGAATTTACACTAACTTAAGAGTGGTCCTTTTTTATTATTTTCCTTACTGTTTTACAGGAGACATAGCCTAAAAGTTATTTTTTAATGAACCTCTGATATTAGCATATTTTCTTAGCATTTCGATCTTATATTTTTAAATTCTGGTTAGTTGATGTTGACAAAATGGTATTCTGCTTCACTTAAGTGTAAGTGAACAACCACATTCATTTTGAATTGTATTTACTTGGAAAACTGATCTCTTGTTTAAGAAAAACAGATGAGGCCAGAAATTAGATCATGAACATACTTTGGAGGGCCTTGGTCCTCAGGCTAAAAGGATTGTCAGTTCAGGGGAAGATATTGGAAGTTTCTACACAAAGGAATAACAACATGTCAAAGATATCTTTTAGAAAGAATAAGAGAGTTTATTGTCAGTATCTTATGGCACACTGCAGATTTAGGTTAAAGTTAGTAAAAATGATAGTGTGACGATTTTGTGTTTTCTTAAATCTATTATTTATATGCCCCTCCCTCCTCCTTTTCTCTGACAGTCGGATATGTTGCGGTCACTCTCTAGCACAAAACCCACAGTCAATGAACACGACTTGTTGAAATTAAAGAAGTTTACAGAAGATTTTGGTCAAGAAGGCTAAACCAAAGATGAGGAAGATGTTTACCATGTGTATTGTTTCTTTCATAGATATTTTTCTAGAATAGCATTCTGATTATTTCCAGTAAAACTCTTTTACCACGGGGAAATACACATCTTACTTCAGAGTTCAAGTTTGATTTTGTACTTTTTCTCCATTACTTATCAAATGCTCCTATTAATGAAAGTATAAGATAATAACTTATAAAGAAATGAGCAATATATGAATGGCAAAAAAAGAAATTACCCAGTAAGAAGAATATTAGAAATTGATTGACATACAAATATTTAAAATTTTTATGAATGGTGGTCTTTGCAAAGAGCATTTATCATTTCTTTTGGACTAAAATGAAACAGGGCTTATTTTATATTTTGAAAAAAATTCTTAAATATCATTTTTATCAATGTAAAATTTATTTACTTTATTAAAAATAAAAACTATAGAATCTTTACTCTCAGGGATGGGCAATAAAAAGCAAAGAGCACTGTGATTGGGTTCGAAAGATTTTGAATTGAGTGATAGCCGGTGCTCTTATTGGTTTTTAATAGGTTGATTTTTTTTCCTGTGTAGGTTTAAATAATTTCTGTAAAAGCAGCAAGCTTTTATATTTAATTAAATACCTTTCACTGTGCAATCTCAAGAGAAACTTTCTAAATTAGGAGTTGTCTTTACCTTGAAGAAAAAAATTGTCTATTTCAATGTCTTTTTGTAGCAAGATTGACCAAAACAGGTGGTAAATAAGTACATAATTTTTAAATAACTGTCATGAATACTGTAATGGGAACCTTTGCTCATGAGGAAATGGCCTCCCTTTGGATTATGGGAATTTTCCATGTGTGATGTTGGCGTATGTGTGTACATATATATATAAATTTCTTTTTTTAATGTAAGGTAGCAGTATAGGGTCTTGTCTTTCACCTTTTAAGTTCAGGAAACAGTTTGTCCTGGCCACCCATATGTATTAGTATAATGCTTATAGAGCTTTAGAAATGAGCTGATGACTCATTAATAAAATACAAACGTGATATTATTTTAATATCTTCAAATAATCTGAGGATGTGTGTTATACACTTTAGCATCAACACTAAGTTGTGCCTTGTACATTTGCATTGGCTCTAGATGCAAAAGATTACTAAGTTAGCTAGAATGAGGTAGATTCCTTAATTACTGTGAAGTTCTACCTTGCAAATGCTATAGAATAACTTGCATTTTTAAAGTATATTTGCACATTTTACATGTTATGCTATACGGTTGCCTTTGGGTTTTCTGTACAGATTGTTTTTGTTAATATTAAATGGAAATCATAGGCTTGAAATATGCTGTTCTTATGTGAAGTAAATTGATATAACCTACTATTGGCTATATTCCGTGTATGCTTCTTTATTTGGGGACCTTCTGTGCAGAAGAAAATATTATCTAAATTGATTAGATATAAAGAAATAATTAAAAATTATTAATGTATACATGAAAATTGTTTTTCAGCAACTTTTATGTGAGGGTTGGGAATTAATTTGACAAAGCAACATTGAATTCTTTCTGGATAAGATAATATACCTTATTTATCAGCCTCAGTGTTATGTAGTACTGCTATTATATAATTAGGGGAATTAACATAATTATATTATACATAATATAGTTGAAATCTAGAATTTTTTGTGAATCAAAAAGTTGATGACGTATTCTACTTAAATTGATCAAATACATGACCAATATGTAAGCGTAGTATTGATGATAAGAGGATACTTTATGACACTTCATTCTTACATGTGCTTTTAAGAGCTGTATGTGTCTTACTATCCATATCACTTCTAGCCTTAGCTCCATTTGCTAAATTTCTGGGTCTAAAGTTAATTATGGAATCTAATAACTTTAGACTCATTCTACAATAGTAGAGCATGCTTAATAGGCCATATCCATGTGTTCTTCATGTACAGATACTCAGAGGAACCTGAATGGGTATGTTCTGGTTCTCTGGCTCTTGATCCTTACAAAGTTTTGGGTAGACATTTTCTGAGCCAACAGAAAATTGTTGTTGACCATCTCTATGAGCTGCACCCTGGATGTTTAAGCCTGAGAAATGTATAGTTGGAACTCTAATTATAAGGCATGTCAATAGTCAATTGATGTCTGAGTTCACTGTCAATGACATGCAGAAGAACAGAATGAGTGAATTTGATTATTAATGCTATGGAAGCTCCATTTAGCCACGTTCATCATTAAGAAATGGAAGGGTATCTACCTAACATTGGTGCAGCGGGTTGCAAATGAAGCCACGCAGGGTGCATGGTGTTGACACTGGTGTTACCTCAAGCTTGTGAGCTCTCACAGGTACCATGTTCTTTCCTTCCTCCATTCCTTCATTTATATCAGTCTCTAATATAGTATCCTTTTCTCTGTTTGTCCAAATCACATACTTCCATTAAATCCTAGCTGATGAACCATGTAATCTTTTCTAGGAAGAATCCCTGAATTATCCTCATCCTACCTTTGGATTTCTTTAGCCCTAAGTTGCTACTACTATCTAAAGATTTTTCTCTGTTTCAAGCATGTTCTATTCATCTTGTTTAGATCATTTAGATCATAAGTTCCGAGAATTCGATTTTTCCTACCAATTAACATAGTACTGGACACTACTTATTAGATACTTAGTAAAGGCTTGAAAAAAATAAGGGAGTTATGCTTTTATTTTGATTTACCTGATGGATTATCTGTGAGACTTTTTATAAAATAGTTAGTTTTATAAGGTGGCTTTGTTCTTACTGGTCTAGTGAAGTTGTGATATGTTTCTTTCTTGGTTATTGGGGACTTCAAAATTAGAGATGTGCTAGAGCCGACTTGCACTGTCTCACAAAAACCAATTGTGCCGAGGCAGGAGGATCGCTTGAGGCCAGGAGTTTGAGACCAGCCTAGGCAACATAGTAAGAACCCCCTCTAAATCTGGTCGACATAAATATGGATGCTTATTTTTCCTTATATTTTTATCTTGAAATATTTTTAATTTCCCAAAATTAAGAAAAAGTTTTTTTAAAGAAGAATTACAGTCAGATTGACAGCAAATCACAAGAATTAAAGTCTCCTCCTCAGGAATTCTGTAACAGAAAAGGTTTTAAAAAGAGAAAAGTAGGATAGCAAAGATAGTCATCAAACAAATACACTCTGAAGTATATTTCATCCAGACTGCCTTCCTAGTTTTGGCAATGCCCCTGGCCTCCCACTGCAGGAACCAAAGTGGAAAGATCCTATTTTTCTTGATCACTTGGCAGCCAGTCCATGGGCCCTTGACTTCACCTTGGCATATCAGGTGCTGTCACCCAGGTCCTTCGATAGGACATTAAAAATAGGATTGTAGCCGCATCCACAGGATCTAGCTGGATGGGAATCTGGTAGCTTGTGGTGAAAGAGCTAATTATATTATTGCCTATGGTCACATTGAAGAAGTGCCCAGTGAGGACCAGACATTAGGGAGCCACTTTGCAGCTGCTGGAGTGCAAAGCAAAGAGCATGAGAATGGCTGATTGAGGTCAAAGCAGAGATGGAAACCCAAGGATCTTCTATGACTATGCTAAAAGAGACATTTCCTACAACCACAGTGGCTAAGTAATCAAAAGCCAAACTCGGCATTTGATCCTGCGGGTTGCCAAATTATATTAGTTGAATTCACAGATTCACCAAGTTTGTATGTGAAAGTAACAAAATTCGGAGGAAAAGAGTAGGCTTCATAGGATTGAAATGTGTATATTTGCAAGAATTTGGAGGATTCTGAATATCAGCAAATATCTGGGGCTTGTATTACAATGGGTTATGTTGATCAAGAAAAAGAATCAAGTTTCAGATGTGATTGAATTTATCAATATCGGTTCAATCAACAGATTCTGCATTCAGTATTTTGGTTTGAGCTGCTGAGAGTAATTTTGTTTGGTTGAAGAAACTGAACTCAACAGTGGATCCTCTTTGAACTCCAATAACATAATGGAAAAGAAAACCCAACATCAGTAGAAATATAAGTGCTGGACTGGATTTATCATGTAAGAATCATCTTCACAGCCACAGTGTTCCTAGAAAAGATCCAGAATCCAATCCCTTAGCCAAGGCCTTGACAAGTGGAAGGAACACTTTCTAACGTGCTTTACTGGCTCTTCATTTCATAAGGGCTGGAAAGATCCATCGGTTGCAAAAGCCAAGTAGTGGCAATTGGCCAGCACATGCCTAATGCACTTGGGCACCACATTAGGCTGCAGGGCTAGTGTGGTCATCAGAATGGTCTTTCCACAGAGATCTTAAGCAATAATTCACTGGTGATGAGGTCCCTAGGACAAAAACAAATGACTGCTCAGCTCACTAAGGTGCTACTTCCTTAGCATAAACCAAAAAAACTCCCAAGTCTCGTGAACAGCCCAGAACCATCATGACAGGCAGAGCATGAAGCACAGCACAGACTCGGTACCACCTGATGATGTAACTCAGCAGTTCCCTCCCCTCAAACTCTCCTCAATGCTGATTCCACTCCCCAGGGGTAATCATTTTCAGTCATTTTTAGGTTTGGTTCTTGTGAAAGATTTTATTTTCCGAAAGTGGCCACAATATCTTCCCACTCAAATGCTCTTCTTACAATGTCCCTTCGACATTTTTCCCAGTGATAGGTGGGATCTATGTCCTCTCCCCTTGAAATTGGGTGGGCTTTTGTGAATATTTTAGACCAACAATATGGCAGAAGTGACACTATGACTTCCTAGGCTGGGTCACTAAAGGTGATACAGCCTCTACTTCGCTCCCTGGAATGCTTGCTCTGGAAGCCTCTGTCTCCAGTTTCCTGTCACCAGTCTGAGTGCCCTGAGGCTGCTATGCTGTGTAGAGGCCCAAACTAGCCCAGGCAGAGAAACCACGTGGAGAGAGCTGTCCCTAAATGCTTCAGCCCTCTGCTACACCAGCCCCAGACACCGTGGGTGCAACTGTGCAAAGGACTTCTAGCTAGAATTGCCCAACCAAGCCCTTCCTGAATTCCTGAACCACAGGAACTGAAAGAGAAAATAATTGCTGTTTTAAGCCATAAAGTTCAGCGATGACTTGCCTTGCAAAAATTCCAAACAAACTGTGTTAGTCTGAGTGGGCAAGGGGAACTTGTATTAGATTTGTAATACTGCTTTAACAAATTACTACAAAGTTGATGGCTTAAACCAACACAGATTTATTACCTTGCAGTTCTGCAGGTCAGAAGTCCAATACAAGTCTCCCTGGGCTAAAATCAGATGTCAGCAGGGCTGCATTCCTTTCTGGAGGCTCTAGGCGATAGCTTCCTTGTTCATTCAGGTTATGGGCAGAATTCAATCCCTTGCAGTTGCAGGACTGAGGTCCCACATCCTTGTGGGCTGTCAGCTGAGGGCTGTTCCAAGTTTCTAGAGTCCACCTACATTCCTTGGCTTATGGCCCCTCCCTTCATTCGCAAAGCCAGCAATGGTGAGTTGAGTCCCTCTCGTGCTTAAAATCTTTCCCGGCTCTTCCAGTGCTGTTGCATCTCTGACCCACTTTCCTGCCTTCCTCTTCCACTTGAATTTTCTGTTTCTTTTTTATTAAGCTTTTTATTTTGAGATAATTGTACACTCACATATAGTTGCAAGACACAAAACAGAGATCCCCTGTACCCAGTTTCCCCCGAGGGTAACATCTTGCAAAACTAGCACTATATCCCAGTTAGGATATTGACATTGGTATCATCCAGCTACAAGACATTCCCTTGCTCAGGCTGGTCTCAAACTCCTGACTTCAAGTAATCCTCCTGCCTTGGCCACCCAGAGTGCTAGGATTACAGGTGTGGGCTGAGAATTCTTTATATATCCTAGATGCTAGCCCTTTGTCAGATACGTGGTTTGCAAATATTTTCTGCCAGTCTGCAGCTTACCTTTTCTTCCTTTTAACAAGGTCTTTTGCAGAGTAAAATTTTCAAATTTTGATGAAGCCCAATTTATCAGTGTTTTCCTTTATAGACTGTGCTTTTGGTGCCAAATCTATAAAGTCTTACATAATCCTGGCTCTCAAAGATCATCTTCTATGGTTTTTCTAAACACTTTATAGTTTTACATTTAGGTCCATGATCCCTTCTGTATTAGGATGAATAGGATGTATACATAATAAAGAGATTTATTATAAGGAATTGGCTTACGCAATTATGAAGGCTGCAAATCCCAGGATCTGCAGGGCGAGTTGACAAGCTGGAGACCCACGAGAGCCAATGTTTCAGGTCAAGCCCAAAGGCCATGGAAAAAGCCAATGTCCTAGTCTAAAGGTTATCGGGCAGAAAGAATTCTTACTCAAGGAAGGGTTAGCCTTTTTGTTCTGTTCAGGCCTTCAATTGATAGGATAAGGTCCACTGACATTAGGAAGGACAATCTGCTTTACTCAGTCTTCTGGGTTAAATGATAATCTCAGCCAAAACACCCTCACAGAAATATCCAGAATAATGTTTGACCAAATATCTAGGTACTACATGGCTTAGTCAAGTTGAAAAATAAAATTAGCCATCACACCTTCTTGAGTTAATTTTTGCAAAATGTATAAGCTTTAGGTCAAAATTTATTTATTTATTTATTTATTTATTTAATTGTCTATGGCTGTCCAATTGTCCTAGGACCATTTCATGAAAAGGCCACCTTTCCTCCATTAAATTTCTTTTTCATTTTTGTCAAAAATCAGTTGGGTATATTTGTGTGGACCTATTTCCAAATTCTATTGATCTATGTGTCTGTTCTTTGCCAATGCAACACAGTCTTCATTACTGTAGCTAAATAACCAGTCTTACAATCAGGTAGACTGACTCCTCCCACTTTATTCTTCTTTTAAAAAGATGTGTTATCTATTCTAGTTTGTTAGCCTTTACATATAAATTTTAGAGTAATCTTGTCTATATTTACAAAAATATTGCTAGAATAGGAAGGTGCATTAAATAGGAAGAATAGGAAGTACATTAAAACAGCAATCAAATTTCGAAAAAATTGACACCTTTACTATGTTGAGTCTTCCAATTCATGAACATGGTGTGTCTCTCTTTTTATTTAGATCTCCTTGTATTTCTTTTATCAGCATTGTGTAGTTTCAGCATACAAGTTCTATGTATGTTTTGTGAGAGTTACACCTATTTATTTCTTTTAGCAATTGTAAAGGAAATTATATTTTTAATTCCAGTGTCCGCAAGTTCATGGCTACTATATAGGAATGCATTTTACTTTTGTATATTTGTTTTGTATCCTGCATCTTTGCTGGAGTTGCTTAATTCTACTAGGTTTGTTTTTGTTTTTGTTGAGATTCCTAGGGATTTTCTGCATGATCAGTCATGCCATCTGCAAATAGGAATAGTTTTATTTATTCCTTTCCGATCTATATGACTTTTATTTCCTTTTCTTGCCTTACTACACTGGCTAGAACTTACAGCATTTTGTTGAATAAGAGTGGTGAGAGCAAGTACCTTTGCCTTGTTCTTGATCTTACAGGTAAAGCAGTCAATCTTTCACCATTAAATATAATGTTAGCTGTAGATTTTTTTGCAGATGTTCTTTATCAAGTTGAGGAAGTTCCCCTGTATTCCTATTTTTCTGAGAGTTGTAATTATGAATGAGTGTCAAATTTTGTCAAATGTCTTTTCTGCATTGATATGATCATGCATTTTTCTTCTTTAGCTTGTTAATAATATGGTAGATTACATTGATTGAATTTCAAATATTGAACAAGCCTTGCATCCCTGGAATAAACTCTAGTTGAGCATGGGTTTACTTATCTTACTGGAAGTTAAGATTCACCAGTGGAATTTAGAAATGATGGATTCTACTCCCAGGGAGTTGGCTCATTAGATGCCAAAATAAATGCAAAGTAACAAGAAAAAAGCTGAACATGTAATCCTTTGATTATTATTATTATTATCTGTAATAGCTGAAAGTAAGGGATAGTATTGGGGCAGAGCCTGAGACTGGGCCAAGCTTGAATCCTGGCCAGTTTGAGCTGCAGCTGCTACCTCAATCAGGGCCGCCTCCAAAGGGAAAAGTTACACTGAACAACATATAGCAGACTGATTCCAAGACAATAGGGAAATAGAAAAGGGAGAGTGAATGAAATATTTAAACAGTTATTAAAAAATGGCATGAATAAAGCAGGCATTGGTGGTGTCAAAACAAAAGTCTTGATGCAGCACTCTCAGAGGCTGGGCGGCCCAATGGGAGCCTCTGCTGGTCCACTAACACTGAAGGGCCCTAAAAAAATCCGTCCTAGTTCGGATAAATCCTAAAAGCTGCAAAGCAAAGATGACAAGGAGAAACCCGACCTCCAACCGCGTCAGATGATGATATGCAATGTAATCATGATTAAGAACTAAAGAGAGAAACTGGGTTTACTGGTCCAATCCCTGGCTGGGGGCCCAAAGCCAAATGTACATGAATAGGTAAATGGTCATGGATGGCAAAGAAACATTTCTGAAATTCCTTGGCATGGAAGCCCCATGCACTGTGGTTCTAAAACCTATTGTAAAGTCCTAACAGAGGTTACAGGTAAATTGGGAAGATGGGGAAATACAAGGTTTGGTAGGATTAAGGTGAAATTTGGATAAAAACTGGAACATCCGAACAGACTCTATATGAAGTGGTTGCATCTCCTTGTCATGAATGTACTCTGCGGATGGATATTGTGACTCCCCAAGGAGTTTCCCACCTGGTATTACAAAACAGAAGGCAGGTAAATCTGCCTACCAGGCAATTTGACTGGATATGCTAAATTGGAACAAATAAGATTGCTGAGCCCACATAAGTTGTTAATTTTAAAAAGTAGAGGATACCCAGTGGACAAAACATGTTCAGTGTCTGGTGCCTGAAAGGGTTTTCCTGTTTTGGGGAACCAGTAAGAGTTAAATGGGAACCTGCAAACCTGAGTTGCAATGCTCTGGGAGATAGTTTGGTCATATTTACGACTGTCAGGGTGGCAGTCTGCCCTCGGTTCTTGGTGTGCTCTTGGCTAAAGAATGACCAGACACACCAAAGTGTCAAGTCCAGACTATTATCCCGGTTCTCTGACTCCTTGCTTGGAAAAATCACCACTAGGGCCAAAGCCATGGAGTAACCTCAGGCAGGAAGCAGTTTCACATGAGCAGCTCATTACTGTACAACAAAAGGGTTGAGTCTCTGTGAGTGGACAGAGACAGACCAACTGACTCACTGACTCATCTCCCTGAATTCTCGGATTGTTTCCTTTTATTAGCCCAGTCCTAGGGAAGGCTCTCAGGAGGTGTGGGATGTTATCAAATGACCGACGGGTGTCCTCAAAATTCCATCTGCCTATAAGAGCTCCCTCTCTGAAAGGCCGCCTTGGGGGGTGGGGGGTGAACCATGATGCAGATTGAAGCTAATGGCATAATAATTACCCTTAGGTTACTCTAGGTCACTTTGGAAATCTTATTATGCCTGGGCTGGGGAATTCTCAGATTGAGAAAACAGTCCCTCTATCCCAGGTGTTGCTTGAGCTGGGATTAAGGGTGGGGCAACACCAAAATGGAGTGCCCATCCTTATCCTTCCTCCCAGGTGGAGCAATTCCTTAAGACAGCACCAAAACAGGGTACCCTTGTTCCTAGAAGAGCCAAAGATCCTAACTATCTACCTAACATGATGATGAACAGGACAAATTGTTGATGGATGAGCAGATGTTAGTAATATGTCACTATCTTTTGACTCTTATTTTTCAGGTTATGTTTACTACCATATCTTGATACAGTGTAACACCTAGCAGTGTTGGTGAGATTTTAATACTGATTATAATAATATTGATGGTCAAATGTACTGGGAAATTTGAGTTAAAAGCCTCCTACTTCACACTGGTTCCTCCAAATGTTGGACATATGTTCATTTTTCTGTAAGATAGCTTTGGCCAAAGGCCAGGTGGCAGCCTATGTAGAAAAGAATTCAACCTTTTCTGAAAAGGTTTGCCCTGTGCCCTTGGCTTTTGGGAGGTCATGTATGTTATACTTGATAGGAGTGTCTTTGTTTAGACAAGGATTGGCCATGCCAGAAAAACCAACCATGTGATTTCGGTGGGGACCTTGTGTCATGCGCGATCAGTCTAGTTGGAGACTGAGTTCAACCACGTGGACAATTAATCAAGCCTATGTAATGAGGCCCCAGTACAAATTCTGGACACAGAAACTCAGATGATCTTCTTTGGTTGGCAATACCCCAAGCATACTGTCACACACCAATGCTGAGAGGGTCACACATTCTGACTCCATGGGAGATGACAACAGAAGATTTGCATTTGGAACTCTCCAGACTTTGCCCTATACATTTACTTCCTTGGCTTATTTTGATCTATATTTTTTCCCTGTAATCAACTGTAACCACGAATACTCATAGCTTTCAATGAGTTCTATGAGTCCTTCCAGTGAATTATCAAACCTGAGGGTGGTTTAGGAAGCTCCAAACTTGCACCGGTGTCAGAAGTCTTGGGGACTGTGCTCTCAAGTCTCGCGCCTTGGCTAACTCCGGACAGTAAGTCAAGAAGAGAAATACAGTAGAGGATTTCTCTGAGAGTGTGACAAAAATGTTCTAAAATTTATGGCTGTGATGGTAGCACAACTCTGTGACTATACTAAAAACCACGTATTACGCACTTTAAATCGGTGACCTGCATGGTAGAGTATGTGAATTAGATTTCAATAAAGCTGGTTTCGTTTTGTTTTGAACCTGCTTTGGTGAGCTCAACGACACTGAATCATCTAAGTCATTTTTCAAAACTCCACGTTAAGGTTTTCCGGTCCTGTGAAAAGCGAAAGTGGGCTGTGACCATTTTCTCAGTACACTAAGAAAATACGAAATGGAAGCCGGGATTTCAGGGCTTAATCTCCGGGCTCCCACACTGTCTGTCATGCTCTGAGGGACAGTCCGGGCGGCGGCGGTACTCACGAAATGGCGGAGCTCCCGAGGCCGGGGTGCTGCTGACGCTCGGCAGGAGGTTTTGGGAGGTCCGCAAACCTGCTCTGCGGGGTCCTAAGAGGCACCCTCAAAACAACCCAGGAGCAAGTCACTCAGCCCCTCCCAAGAGCGCTCGCAGGTGGCGCTGCCCGCTACGCGCTCGGGGACGTCCCGGTCCGGCAGGGCAGGTTGCGGGGCCCGTCCGCACGCCGGGGGCCGCACGGGACGCCCGAACCCCCCAGAAGCTATTCCGCCTGCGGCGGCGGCCTCGGAGCACCCCCGGCAGCCCCTCCCCGCCTGGGCGGCGCCCCTGCCCGGCTCCTCCTCTTCCCCTCCACGCCGCCCCGCCCCGCCTGCGAACCCAAACACGGAGCCGCGCTGCGCGAGCCGCGCGAGACGCCCCGCCGCCGAGCCCAGCGCGCCTGTGCCTGCGCGGCCCCCGCCGCCGCGGCCGAGCGATGCTGCTGCTGGCGGCCGCCTTCCTCGTGGCCTTCGTGCTGCTGCTCTACATGGTGTCTCCGCTCATCAGCCCCAAGCCCCTCGCCCTGCCTGGGGCGCATGTGGTGGTGAGTGGCCTCCTGTTGCTGCGTCCCAACCTCCCGGCCCGCTCGGCCAGCCGGCCACGGAGGCTGGGCCGCCGCCGGCCCTTTCTCCAGGCCAGGGTCCCCAGGAAGGGATGGCCAAATGGGGAGGTCACCTGCCGCCGTCCGCTCCGGCACTGTCACCTCAAGCCGAGCACCCGGCCTCGAGGACCCTCCCTCCGTTGCACCTGGCTCCTCCTGGGGCTGGAGAGCGGTGCGACCGGGGGACAGCGCCAGCCAGCCGGGTTCCCGGGCTCCGGAGGCACCGTAGCTGCTCGTTAATTCACGGGCATCCCTGGGATGTGGATATTTTGTCCTCCGTTTTCCCGATGAGTCAACTGAGGAATAGAGGGACTGAGAAACTTTGCCAAGGACACAGCGGTCGGTGGCGCGCGGGGTGCGGAGCGCGGTGCCAGGGAGGGCGCAGACGCCGCAGGGTCGCGAGGGGGTGGACGGCAGGGAGGGCGGGTCCCAGCCGCCGGGACCCGCTGAGGCAGCTCGCAACTGGAAGATGGCCTGTGCGAGGGACAGGAAGAGCAGTTGCCAGAGGATTCCAGGAAGTGAGTCTGAACCCAGTGGGCTGGCGGTCCTGGTTAGCGGTGTTGGGACGCTTCTGTCCCGTCTGCACGCTTGTCTCTGAGCTCAGTCCGGGGGCTGCTGATTGCTGCTTCAAAGCAATCCTCTGCCATTACTTCAGAGTCAAAAGGGTGAGCCTAACGACACGGGTGGTGCTTTAGGAATGAAGGAGATGTGGATGGGTTTGGTTTGTGTCCCGCCGGAAGCTCGCGTATTCAGCAATCCCTATTCTGCATGTGTGGCACCTTCCTTACCCTGAGAGAGAATGCCTCCCCGCCCTTGACCGTGTGCGGTAGCTTTCTCCTTAGCTTTCTTACTCGGATCCCCCACCCCCAAAGCACACTGAGGCGGGGAGTTAGGAGTAAGGAGAATTAGTTACTAAGCGGCAACACGTATCTTCCTGGCACATCAGCTCTGTATCTGCGCTCCGAGCCTCCCCACCCAGATGCTGTAGGATAAGATGGTCGTTTCTTTTAGAGTGCTTTAACTCTGGACAAGAGTTTGTGAATGAGACTGTGTATTTTCTTTAATTTCTCCTTTGGGGGGGAAAAAAAACTATTAGCTTATTTCCAACTCCTGCTATTCCTGATTGTAGAAGGTAGGTAAGGAGTTGTCTAGATTCATTAAAAAAAGAAAAACCATATAAGCATACTAAATTCTGAAAGCTTCACAGCCACAAGAAAACTTCTGCCACAAAAGCATGGATTCTTTCAGAACTTGTGGTTGCAGAGGATAATTTGGAAAAAAGTAATGCCAAAAGCAGAGTAAAAATTTTGATTCCTCGTTTATAAGACATTTTCACTTAACTCTGACTGTAGTCCTTCCAGCCCCATGAAGCTGCGGGCCATAGGTAAGATGAATAAATATCATGTCTGGTTGGGATAGACTAAGGAGAATTTCTTATTTTTACCATCCCACTTTAAAACAAAGGATTATTATTTCACACTATAAATAAGGTGACAATGACTTGAATAATTCGTACGGATGTTACCATCTGTCATCTTTTTTAATGTCCTAAGAAGAGTGAAAGTGCAATTATTTTTCCTGAGATTGTTTTTTTAAGACTAGGGTGGATGGTATTAGGAGGGGGAACTAATCTTTAGGCTGTCTGCTTGTGTGGAAGCATGAACAAACTTATAACTATTGTTTCATTTTTAGAAAAATTCTTATATATTGGTGTTATCTATCTAATTACAGTAGCAAAACTGCAGCAAGTCTCACACAGTATACAGTTATTTATATATCCCCCTTTTTGGAGATGACTAGGGGTAGCTCTGGCAGCAAACAGTCCCCTCTGTTGCCCTTAATAAGAGCTGTATGATGTGATTAAGATAGTAACACTTGAAAAATATTTGCAGTGAATAGTAAGAGGGAATGATAAAGGAAATTGAACTATTATCTTTAGTGTGTCCCATCTGGGCTCAATTCAGCAGCAATTGTCTGGCAACTCAATAGACATTTATCACTTTTTTTCAGCCCTTGTGGAAATCCCTTATATTTTCTTGTAACATTCAGAATAACATGCCCAGTTGGCATAAGTGTATTCTTAGATACCTTCTAAGAATTACCTAACTTGACTAGGTTAATTTCCCACAAACCACAATCCAAAAGCTGACGTCAGACTCTTGTGATCAGGTTTAAACCTGTTTCTTGCTTTGCAGTAAATATACACAGCTAGCTTACCTATATATACATGGTCTAGAAAAAGGACAATGATAGCAATCACTTAAAATCTACAAAGCACTTCAGAGCATACACATTTTCTCAATAACCTCATAACTTCCATTTCCATCAATTCATTGAATAACAAATAGGGAAATTTTATTTACAGGGTTTTTTTGGCATTGTACTTTTCAGAGAAATGGTATACACCAGTTGGCAAATTAACATAGGCAAGCATTTCTTTAGCAACTGCTTTTGCAAGGTGCTGTTCTAGGAATGAGTGAAATCAGTTGGACTTGGTTCTCATCCGTAGAGAACTGATGTCTGGCAAAGGAGCTAAGATATGTAAGTAACTGCACAAGGTACATGTGACAGCTGAAGGATAGGACTGGGTGATAGAGTCAGGAAAAGCTTCATGGAGGAGGGGATGTTTGAGCTGGGCTCTGTAGGATGGCTAGGGTTTGGAAATGTGAGTGTGTGTGGCATGTGGGTGGAGGGACATCTAAGCAGCAGAGACAATGTCATAAAACAGAAACATTTTGGGGGGTCCTGCCAATTGCTATGGAATTGTCATATCTGGTGCTATTTAATAAGCCAAAACAACCCATGAACTATCCCTATAGCAAAGACCTCCTCAGAGGCAACCGTTAGCCTAGGCAATAGGTATATTTTTACAGCAACCTTCCGTAGATAATTGGTTAATTATCCACCAAAGAAATCTCTTCAGTGGTGGCAAGTTGAGGCTAAAGAGTTATAAAGGATGCCTGTGAGTCACATGGAAATAGATGCATTTGTGTAGGAGGCACTCCATGATGATTTGAAAATGCTGGGATGGGGTCAGAGCTGTTTCTTACAGCATGATTTATGTATAACAGTAAAATATTAAGAAATAATCTGAATGTCTGAGTATAGGGAAATGGTTAAGTTTGGATATAGCTATTTAATGCAATATTGTGAAGCCTTTTAATTTTTTGACATAAGACATTACGATATAATTTTTTTAAAAACAGGATGCAGTACCATGCAATATTATATAATTTGCATGGGGACAAAATGACTACAAAGATAATGTTGCATTTGTTTTATTCAGTAAAATATGTATCGAATCCTCCCTGTGCTAAGGGAGGAGTTTATGGGGTGGTGATAGGAAAGATGGTTAAGAATCAATTAATCACACAAATAAATGTATGGCTGTTTGATTTTGTGTGTGCCGTAAAGTAGAGAGGAAGGTATGCAGTGCTCAAAAGTAAGGAGGGCTGGGGCTGAGGAGGCAGCACAGGCTTTCCTGAGGAAGTGATATTTGAACTGAGATTTGATGGGTGAGTAGGTGCCAGTTAGATGAAAAGAGGGGAGGGGAGCATTCCTGACAAGAGAAATAGAATATGCAAAGGCACTGTGGTTGGAAGGTACATGGAACTATGGAACTGAAAGACAGCCAGTATGGCTGAGCTATAGATAATGAGGGGAAAAATAGTGCAAGAAGAAAACCTTTACCTTTCAGATTTTTCTTATGATTATATATTACTTTTATAGAAAGCACTCATTGCAAATATCATAAGATATATACAGGTGACCATTCTTGTAATCTGTTGTAGTCATACCCAGAGGTACAGTAAGGAAATAAGATTCATTTGGATTTGGAATCAGAGGCAGACTAATGTGTTATTTATTAGCTAGACTTACAGGTTACTTTTTTGCCAATGAACTCAGAAAAGTATCCTAAGTGTGCAATTCATGCTTCGGTACTGAAAACTGTCAAAGTAGCAAGCCCTACTGACAGTCTTTCATGCTTGCACTTAGTCCAATTGTTAAGTTTGGTATGAAGATACAATAGATACATTTAGGTCTTGTAGATTCATTTTTAGAGCACATCATAGTAATTTTTAAAAATAACTATTTTTAAATTAAGATTTTTAAAAATCTTCCTACAGAGGGGAAATTTCAAGTGCTAAGAAGATTTTATGATTTTTGTTTTTAGGTTACAGGAGGTTCCAGTGGCATTGGAAAGTGCATTGCTATCGAGTGCTATAAACAAGGAGCATTTATTACTCTGGTTGCACGAAATGAGGTAAGTCTTCTAGGTTTGTTATTACTAACTTACTTATTCAACTTTACATTAGTCAAAGAGGCTTGCTAAACTTCTTAGCATTCACACCAGTACTGGAAAGTGCTTGGCTTCCTTAATTTGAGATTGATTCCTGAACTACTGGTTCTTTCTCGTATGTAGGCCAAATACTTCTCAACTGAAGTCAGGTCAGCTCAACAGATGTTTATTTATGCCATTAACATATTAGGCAGCATCATCATAGATACCGCAGATCTTGAGTTGGAAGAGGCCGAGGCATAGGTAAGTAGCACACCTGGCAATAGGAAGCCAGGCAGGGCCCTCTGTCAGGCCAGAGGCATTGGAAGCAGTGATTCTGGAGCTGATACCTGAAGGTGTGTAGGTGTTTCTCTGTGGTTTCTCTGTATAATTTACTTATGACATGGTAGATATCTCTAGTGAAATCTAGACACCACAGAGGAGTCTCATTCCTCCCTAGAAGTTTAGCATAACGTGTTTTTCTCAGTCAAGTCGATGCAGGATCTGTTTTTCTTTCTGTCGGAGTCTATTATTCTTACCAAAGTTATTTCTGGAGTTCAAAGCAGTGATACTGTGCACACACGAACAGTCACGAAGTCCTCTTGCTCCCATATGGGGGCCAGGGGATAGTGACCATAGCTGCCCTGTCCACTGCTACTATTCTGTGTGTGGCACATAGCACGTGCTCAAAGATATTTGCTGAATGAAGAAATGAAGGGAGGAATGATGGAGAGTGTGGGAATGCCAGCATGGCATCGTTGCTTGGGGAAGCTGCGCCAAAGGATGGTAATAGTATGGTAACTGCTCAAGTAGGGCATGGACAGCGGAACGGAGCCCAGTGGCAATGGCAGGTCAGGGAGGGCCTTTGGGGGAAAGTGTTTAAATAATGACACAGAATTAGGACTGGTCATCCACAATTTCTTTTAAAAACCAAGAAAGGCAGAATTAGCTACCTGTCTGTTATTTATAGCTTTACTTCTCTAACAGTGAATTTGCTTTGGCATTGAAGCCACCTTATGTGAATGAAAACACAAATTTAATAAAATGGCATCTTGTGAGTTTTAAACAATACCATTGTTTGACTCAAGATAAATAAAAATGGAGGCAGGGGAGCCCCATGTTTCAGGTGCTCAGGAGCTCTTAGAGGGTCCTCGCATTGTTAGACATGAATGAGCTGACAAGCCTCTGGCATCAAGAAATTCTTTTTCTTTTTTTTCAATCTAATGTACTTTTTCACTGCGGTGCCAGTGTTAGGAACTGGGCTGCACAACAGGAGGTGAGCGGCAGGTGAGCAAGCAAAGCTTCATCTGCATTTACAGCCGCTCCCCATCACTTGCATCACTGCATAAGCTCCGCCTCCTGTCAGATCAGTGGTGGCATCAGATTCTCATAGGAGCACAAACCCTACTGTAAACTGCACATGCGAGGGATCTAGGTTGAGCACTCCTTGCGAGAATCTAATGCCTGATGATCTGAGGTGGAGCCGAGGCGGTGATGCTAGTGCTGGGGAGTGGCTGCAAATATAGATTTATCATTAGCAGAGAGGTCTGACTGCACAATAAATGTAATGTGCTTAAATCATCCCAAAACCATCTCGCCCACCCTCTCCAGTCCGTGGAAAAATTGTCTTCCACAGAACCAGTCCCTGGTGCCCAAAAGGTTGGGGACTGCTGCTTTTTCATTCCAATCTCAGCAAAGTCAAGTTTTATGTATCTTTAGTAATAGAACAGTGTTATTTTATTATAGATATGTTCAAGTTTAGAAACCTTACATGTCCTTTGGAAGAATTTTCCTTCTCTTTTTTCTTCTCTGTATCATACTATTATTTAAGTTACTTTTGTAACAAATTAAGATACTATAATCCAATGTCTATTTTCTTTAAAGTAAGTAAAACAAACAAAATTGAGACCTTAGAGGAATTACTCAGTTACTTGGTAGCTTTGCTTGTCTTCAGAGTATTTTATAAAGTAGCCAGGTAGAGGTTTACCCATTTCAGCTACAAAGTGATTTTTACTATATTTGCTTTTATAGTGGAGGAGGAAAATTTTGGATAGTATCTTATGAAAGCACTCTTGACACGGAATGACACATACCTTTAAATTTGAAAGCATTTCACATTAATATGTTTACTCTTGTTTTAATTCATAACTTAATAATGTCAGATCAAACCATATGTTAGAACTGGAGCATGACCATCAGCAGTTAATACTGTTAATTGGGATTTCGAGGTTCATTTATTTTTCTATTATCTTTCTCTGCAGTGAATGTAAAAACCTGTTATCACTTATTCATATCTTAATATACTTTATAGCTTTTCTTCCCTAGACTGTGGCCCAGTCCACCTATGCAGTGTAGATACTGTTTTGTGTATTTTCTAGAATTTAACAAATAATACTTAGACAAATACTTAGGCAAATAATTGCTTTTTCTTTCATTTTCAACAGACAGACATAGCTATAGACAATCACCAGAACTAATTGTTCCGTGTTGCTTTCAGGACAAGCTGCTGCAGGCAAAGAAGGAAATTGAAAAGCACTCTATTAATGATAAACAGGTAAATCTCTGTCTTCAGTATGTATTTTCTGACATCATCAACACACTTACATAAAGGAAAAAAAGGATTACTTCAACTGTGAATAGTTACCTAAAAGCATATATGATTTTCCTAATTAAAACACATATTGCACTCTTTTTAAAACAGTAAAATTGTTTGAATTGCCTGGGAACTCAGGTTATACCAAAAAAAAAAAAAAAGAATAGACTCAACACACATCCACAAATGGTCAAATAACAGAATATTTTACTAGAAAATGATTTCATTTAAATTATTTATTTAAATGAACTTTATACAAATGCTTAAGAGGAAAGGGGTATTTAAAACATATATTTCAGTATAAAACATAATAACAAATTAATCACCATATACCCATCGCCCAGCCTAAGGAATAGAATTTATCAGGGTCTCCGAAGCCCCCTGTGTGCTCTATGGCAGCCTCATCTCCCTTGCCTTGTTCCTAGAGGCAACCCCCACCCTGATTTTTGTGTCGCTCCTTCCTTTGATTTTCTGTACAATTTTACCACGTATTCATGTGACCCTAAATAGTCTGTTGTTCAGTTTTGCTTCTTTTTGAACTTATGGTATCATTCTCATTTGTTTATTTATTTATTTATTTTGAGATAGGGTCTTGCTTCTTGCCCAGGCTAGAGTACAGTGGCGTCATCGTAGCTCACTGCAACCTCAAACTGCTGGGCTCAAGCATCCTCCTGCCTCAGCCTCCCCAGTGGCTGGGACTAGAGGCATGCACCACTATAGGCTAATTTTTCTGTTTTGTAGAGATGGCGTCTTGTTCTTGCTCAGGCTGGTCAGTTCTTATTTTTATCTTAACAGTCTTTATTGAGATATGTAATACTTCACACACCATACAATTAATTGACCCATTTCAAGTGTATAATTCAGTGGGTTTTAGCATATTCACAGAGTCATACAACTATCACCAGAATCAATTTTAGAACATTCTCATCACCCTGTAAGGAATCTCCGTACCCATTAGCAGTCACTCCCCATTCCCTCCCAACCCCCTCCCAGCCTCAGGCCATCACCAGTCTACTTTCTGACTCTGTAGATTGGTATAACATCATTCTTCATGCTTTCTTGTGCAACTTTATTTCTTTACCTGATATTATTTTAAAAATTCATCTATGTTGCCACATGAAGTAGGAGTTCATTCTTTAACTGCTCTCTACTATTGTATGTATAGGCTACCTTTTGTTCATCAGTTTCACTATTGGTGGATATTTAGGTTATTTCCAGTTTTTTTGTTTGTTTTGTTTTTTGCTTTCGGAAGAGTTTTCACTATGTCTCTTTATATACATATACAAGAATGGTACATACCTAGAAATGGAACTACTCAGTTGTAGTGTGATGTGTGTCTTCAACCTCACCAAGGTGGTCACAGTCCCCCCACTTGGATTTCAGTTCCTGTTACTCCACATTCTTGCCAACACTTGGTATTGGCAGACTTTAATTTTTGCCTTTTTGATAAGTTTTAGATAGTATTTCACTGTGGTTTTAATTGCCTTTTCCCCTCTCCAGAATAGGTTAGAGATCTTTCCATGCCAATTAAATAAATCTGCCTCATTTTTTTAAACCGCTGCAGCAGAGTTAAATAAATCAGAGTTTATTTAAATTTGTTCCCTGTTGCTGAGCTGTTCCCATCCTTTTTGTTTGTTTTTGCTATTGCAATCTGTGCTGCAGGTGAAGCTCCTCATCCGTATCTCCTGTATACGTGTGAGTTTTTCTCTATGACTATGGCCTCTGCCTGTACCCTCTTCTCCGAAACCCACAAACATTGGAAGAACACCAACCCCCGCCCCCATTCTTTCCGTACTCCTGTAACTTCTGATAGAGAAAGGAGTGTGGTGTGAAACCACGGATCCTGAATGCTCATGGCCAAGGCCAGTCTTGCCTGCTGCCATCACCATCTCTGCCCTCCCTTCATCTATCAAAGCGCATTAGGGCAGGTGGAAAACTTTCCTTTTATATCAAGGAAGGGAGATTATCCGGGCTG